>BMAT01012169.1:379611-401638 GCA_019649035.1 Elysia marginata | reverse complement strand
CCCCCCCCCCTTTCTCTATCCATCATCTAGAACATTAGTTTTCTAGATCGTCTTAACTCTTTTTTAAACTCTTTTTTGTTAAATATCGCTTCCCTACCAAATATGTCAGCTTTTTTCTCTCTATAACACTGATTCTATAAACCTCAGCCCCACCTCTCTCAATCTTCTTTTTTTTTGTTGAATCGCGGGTTTTTTTTCACCAACAGCTAAATTATTGCCACATGTATGCAGTATGTGTGCTATATGTGTCACAGAGGCCCCATCAAGCCATTCTATTCCTCCCATACTGTGGAAGCGCTAGAGGAAACCCATCAATGTATCGCAAAATGAAGACAAGGAAGCCCGAAAGCTATTACAGAGGCATCCTATTGGTTTGCTCTAGATCTTTGTACAAAAAGTTGGTTTAGCAATAAGGGGAAGATGCAATGCGAGAAAAAAACCAAGAGTATTGGCATGAAGATTGTAGTTAAATCAGTAAAAGACAATATCCTGCTGCTGCTACTACTACTACTACTACTACTACTACTACTACTACTACAACATACGGTTATGCAAAGCTTTCACGATTTTCGTTTTATTTAAAGATAACCTCTATTATTTCATAGATAGAATAATGTCGAATAATTTTTTTTCAATAAAATTTTAAAAAATCGCCAATGTATGTTTTGCTGTGTTATAAAATTGAAGTCCTGCCTAGGGATGGCCCTTTTCGCAAAAAGCATTGGTCTCGTCTGGTTGAAAGGTGAAGACGCTAAGAATGGAATAGCAATAAGAACGTTGCACTAATCTCTAAATAGTTTTAAGTTTGAATCCAGTGCGTGAGTGCTTCATGCGACATTATCGACTGCAAACTTCCTCCCGGTTCTGTATGTCAAATTGCATATTTTCAGAGGAAAAGACTATTCACTCTCTGTTTAACATTTAATCAAGGTTGGGGAACGATTCTGAAGACTTTTCAACACATACATTGAACCTCGATATTTTTTTACATCAGAACTGATTTTTTAATCAGCGAAAGGAATTCGATCTCATACTAGGACAAAATAATTTTCTCGCCTAATAAAGAGAGACGATAAGTTACATCCATCGCGTCGAATAATTATTCATCGCACTTCCTTGACAGATTGATGACTTGCACAAAAACCTGGTAAATGGTCTTTGTCTCGCTTATGCGAAACAATAGTAACTGGCATTTATCTAAATTGTTTCTGTTGTTTTTTATTGTGTGAGGGTGTTTCTATCTCACTCTTTCTATCTGTCTCTCTGTTTCTCTTTCTCTAACATATCTATCTCTCTTGGTATTTATCCCTCTTCCTTTGCCTATCTAGCTTTACATCCGTTAATCTATCTCTATGAGTTATCTATCTGTCTCATTCTCCCCCCCCCCTCTCTCTCTCTCTCTCTCTCTCTCTCTCTCTCTCTCTCTTCTCTCTTCTTTTCTCGTTTTCTCTTTTAATATAGTTATCTATTTGGTTAGGGTTTTGAGCTACAAAAGAGAAATGCGGTATATAAATCTTATCTATTATTACTGTTGTTATTATTATTAAGTTATCTACTCCCTGTTATTGCTGTCGCCTACTCCGCTGTTTCTTCCTCGCCACCCTCGACGTTCTCAATTCACTTGAGACGGAAGGAGCGGGGGGTTGTTCATCACTAGGAAACATTGCCTCAGAAGTGGCCGATGTAGAATCTCATAATTATTATTTGTCAGTTGATGCGAGACCGCCAAAACATTTTTATGGGGGCCGAGCTTCGTGTATAGCCGGAGAATTTATGTGTTTTGATGAGTCTGTTTGCTCACAATGGCCGGGTACAACAGCAGAGAGGTTGTATGTGTGTAGTAAGCATCATTCTCAGAAGAACACAGGGGTTGCTCATCGGTGAATCATTGATTGAAGTCACGTGAAACTTTTTTTTTATTTTCTCTTGCTCGCGTCCTTGCATATATATACATGTATCTACATTCGTGATTTTTTCACTCATTTTATCACTAGCTCTCTCTTTTACTCATCACTCCGTACCTTCTTAGCTCTTAGGTTTTTTTTTCTTCATACCACATCCCTATTTCTTTCTCTCCAATTTTACCCGAGTCTTTTCTGTATTCATTTGTCTGAACTTTTGTAAATATTTCACAATATACATTATATTTCTTTGCTTGTTTTTTACATCAACTGCAAGCTCAAGTAGCATAGTCTCTAGTTTGTCTGTATCTTCATAACCAATATCCAGCTTTGTTTATTCTTGACTAAATTATGCACTTTCGTTTATTTTATTTTCATCAGAAATTTCACTATATTGTTAGCTGTTTGCTCATTCTTCACGTCTCGAATGTTAGCTTTTACCGCATTCTGTTATTTTCATCTTTGTTGCTGGGGGGATATTTAACCCGCCCCTTACCTAACCGTGTGCATCTTTCCCATTTAGCAGGCTCTATCATTATTGTAACCCCAACTCTCTGTTCCTCCATATAGGATATTCCATGGCCTATTATATTCTCATCTATCTGAAGCTCACCGACCTTCGGAATCAGAACAAGAAGTGCTCACTCTCAACTGTGCACGATTTATCTCTGAAAAAGTAAAATGTTGAAGCCTTTTCAAGATATAAATGTCGTTTGATTTTTTTTTCTGGTATTGGTATCTGAGGCTCAGTGTAAGTTGGTATAAGATACCCTCAACTTTTTTTTACATAAAAAAACTTGGTGTCATATTTTCGTGTGGACTCATCGAATTATAAGTTCCTAAATCTTATTACACTACGGACACACTTCTTTAGTGTTCCTGTAATGAAAAAAAAGGATATTTCTTCGGCTTTGGAATGTCCATTAAAGGAACAAAGCGATGCACTTAGGATGTTATCTTGTATATAAAAGAAAGAGAGAGAGTTACACTAACCCTGTCTTCTATTACCATTAAAATATTTTGGTTCTTGAAAACAAGGAAAAGTATAGCGAAGACCAAGCACTGTTTCTCACATAATTACAATGGCAAAGAAAACAATGTTTGATAACGAAATGCCTGGAGCGAACGCTTTTGTATTTCCCCAAATCCCTGCAGATATTTTATGCTTCGAAATATAAGCCGCTGTAGTGATATATATTGGTTTTATTTTTTTTTTGCAAAGGCTAAATTGAAGGTTTAAGATAAAGCTCCGATAAATCAGAGAGTTTTTTAGGACGTATTCCGACCAGATAGCGGCAAGCTAAGGTTAAAGGCGTGCGTTTCGGTATAGCTTTCGGAGAGAGAGAGAACGATGCGACGCCATCAGGCACACGGGAGCGCCTAATATTTTCCATTTTGTTATAGATGGGAGTATGATTACCCCATGTTTAGCTAAAGAGAAGGCGGGATGGAGAGAAGGGTGAAACCCAAGACGATAAGGTGGGGGATAAAGAGATGAGAGGGAAAAGTAAGCATGGCACGTAATGGCGTTGCCTCATAACAGACGAAGGTTTTGTATATAAAGTATACAGCAAAGTTTGTTTGCTACGGATGCCGGTAGTTTCCAGTGAGTAAAAAAAATTAGATAAACTAGACAGAAGAAAAGAAGAGTGGGGGAGAGAGAGGAAGAAGGGGCATGCAGAAGCAGCCAAGAATATTCAGAGAGACACACATTATTTCTTTCTCTCTCTCTCTCTCTCTCTCTCTCTCTCTCTCTTTCTCTCTCTCTCTTTCTCTCGCTCTCTCACTTTGTTTCTGTTTGTTTGTCTGTCTGTCTCCTCTCTCTCTCCCTTTCTGTCTGTCTCTCTCTGTCTCTCTCTCTCTCTTTCCAGGGCATCTTTGCTACGTAAATCCAATAGTTTTTTTTCAGCCTGTACACTTCTTTGTATTTGCATTTATCCATCTTTCTCTCTACTCCGTTAGACAATCAGTAGTTAGACTATGACCGCTCTTGCAGTTCCTCTCTGCTGATGCTAACCCCTAATGATCTTTTATGGATAGAGCTTTGTTGTGAAATAGGAATATCACAAGCCAATTTATCTGGTTACTCACCTCTATCTATATGTTTCTTTCTCTGAACATACCACCTATCCTTCCACACACCTCTTTTCAAATTTTTCTTTTCACATACATGCTTCCATACTTATCTTTTCACATACATACCTACCTTTACACATAGCTTTTTTCATAACTGCCTTTTCACATAGCTCTTTTCATACCTACCTTTTCACATAGCTATTTTCATTCCTACCTTTTCACATAGCTGTTTTCATACCTACCCTCCGACCCACTAACATACCTGTCTTTTAACTTCAACTATTTCTTATTGATCGTTATTCCTTTTTACAAACCATCCACATATCTCAAACTTTTCAAAATCCTCATTTATTATGAGTTATCTTGACCTTATGAAGACTTATGGTTCTATATGTCGTGTGTTATATCTTTGTTCTTTCGACGTTATCTCAGACTCAACATATTGCATGTTTTTACATTAAAATTTTACGTTGCTAATATATCGTTCAAATTTCTCTGATTCTCCATGTGTTATCACCCGACTCCTTTAAAGCTACAAAAATTCATGGGGTCCATCATTTTTTTTTTCGAAAAACCTCTCATTTTTGTCGTATTGAAGCAAGTGTTGTGCCTCGGTGGTGTTTCAATCGATAAGACTTTTCTGTGTAATGCAGAGATTGATGATTAATTTATCATAGAGAAAATTCTTCTGAGCCTCAGTGTTATGCTTAAGCTGGGGAGAAGAGTAATCAAGGAGCTTAGAAGAAATTTCCTTGATCAAAAACATAGTTGAAAGTGTTAGCGTCACATCACATTAAAAGAGAATTTTGTGAGGAAATAGAAATAGATAGAGAGAGAAACAAACAGACTTGCAGAGAGACAAGAGAGAGAAACAGACATGCAAAGAGAGAAGAAGAAAGAGAGAGAGAGAGAGAGAGAGAGAGAGAGAGAGACATACGCATGAACACAGATGAGCATAAGAGATGTTTGTGAATGTGAGAAATAATTAAACAGAGGAAGGAAAAAAAAAACAAATTAATTCTTCCTGTCAGTTCCCTCAACAAACGAAAACAAAAAAAAAGTGAAGGTAAGGAATGTGATAAAATAAACCAGAAGCTACGAAATTCCCATAAAACTAAAATAAGAGAAAAATAACTTTGAGGAGACCAGATATAGACAGGAGAAGAAAGCCCAAGCAGAAACGCCCCTTTCCTAATGCCACACCGCCCAAAGCACTTCATCTTTTGCACTCTCAGTAAAGATTTTGTGCTGAAAATATCCGCTTTTCGCACGAAATCCGCCAGTCTAGCGATAATTGTTCAATGCAATACCTCAGCAAAGCTAGCAAAGCCATGTAATTGCTATCTCGAATGTGATTTCTTTCCCTCCATCTCTCTTTTAATCTTTTTTTTTACCCTAAGCGTGGATTATGTTTATTATTTATACAATGTAAGATGTATTTATTGAAGCGCAAACCTTTTTCTAGTTTTTCTGATTCATTTTCTCTCTTTCTCTCTCTGCCTGTCTGACCGCCTTTCACACTGTCTGTCTGTCTTTCTATCTGCATTCTCTCTCTCTTTCTCTCTCTGTCTGTCTGACCGCCTTTCTGTATCTCTGTCTGTCTGTCTGTCTCTCTTTCTCTCTCCTTCTCTCTCACTCTCTATCTCATCCTTGATATCTCTTTTCCATCTTTCACCCTCCCTTAACTTTGTATCACTCTTTTCTAAACTATTTCTCTCTCTCTCTCTCTCTCTCTCTCTCTCTATCTATCTATCTATCTATCTATCAATCTGTCAGTCTTTCTATCTATCTATCTCTTCCATTCTTCCGCTCTCTGTTCTGGTTTTGTTTGGTTGCCTTTCAACCCAGCATATTGTAAAATGAAAACGCCTTTTCGATCCTAATAATCGATTTTTGCATAAATTTAAACGTGCCTGTGAGGAGGTTATGATTTGTAGAAAATAACAACACAACAGAAGGGGGAAAAGGTTTAAAAAATTTGCTTGTACTCGTTTGGCCAATGAAGAGAAAAAAAGACGTGAACGTTTATGAATATAACAACTACCGTTAGTTCAACAGAAAACTTGTATAAATATAAAGTTATAGGTAAAGCTTAACTCAAAGAATGCTAAAGTTTAACGGAAAAAAATGCGAAAGCTTAACACAAAAAATGCTAAAGCTTAACACAAAAATGCTATACCATAAAACCTGCACTATTGTTTAATCAACAATATTGTTTTCGGAAGACAGTTTTCTTAGTAACGTAGCGAAAAAAAAACCCAGCAAAAAAAGGAGGCAATGTTGGATAGGCAGTTAGTCACACAGACAGCTAGCTAGATTGACAGACAGGCGACTGGCCTTTCTTACCGGGTCCAGAGCTCACACCCAACTGATCTGGGAGGATTTCCCTTGTCACGCGTACAGCTTTGGCTCCACTGGTGAGTAAGTGTTTTCTTGGACTGCTTGCTATTGCTACGGATCTTATCTTAAAGGTTGAAGGGCAGAGGGTAAGGGAAGGAGGAGGGGAGAGGTTTGAAAGGAGAATGGCAAGGCGTTTTAAAGTCAGGGGTAAGAAGGACATGTTCAAAAGCATTAACATAATTATCATCTGAAAGGATGCTTAGCAGGGTTTGTTGAGGGAGCCTATGATGAGATATGATACCCATGAAAAGTTTAAATTTTAAAGCAAAGACGTAGGGGACGCCCAGAGTCTATTTATAGATCTGAGGAAGAGATAATTTTGTGTCATTAAAAGAAACATTTCGAGAACAATGACTTGGATTTTTTCGAAATGGTTTTGGGATTGTCCACGCGTCTTAAGTTATACGTGTTATATAACTGAAAGAGACATCGTTTGACTACCGGCTGTAGCAATGATGCGCCGCTTAACAATTGATTTCCAACTCTTGTCGAAAATTTTAGGAAAGCTGAAGAAAAAATGTTTTAGGGAAAGTGGAAGTTTATCTTAAATTTTCAAAATCATGCTTCCACCTTCTGAATCATTTTATTTTTTTAGACATTTCATTCCAGTAAAAGTTATATTGATCTTAATGAATATTGTTCCAGAATTTAAAAAAAAACAAAAACAACAGAAAAGTGGAGTCTATATTTTAAGGACATATTAGTGCTCAAATTAACATCCCAGCATGTATACAAAAAAGAATTCCATTCCCGATTCCAACCCTACAATGTTGTAATTGAGAAATGACGACGTATTGATTTTCCCATCATTTCCCATCAATTTCTTCAGTCTGCAGCTTTAACAGAAAGTGGCCCGAGGCGATTTAATTAAAAATTTAACTCCGTTAAATGTCAAAGCCCAGGCAAGATATTTACGCCTGAGGTCTTCTATAGTGTCTTCCGCCTCGACTTAGATTTTAATATCTTGCGTAGTGGTGAGTGGGTGAAAGGACATAAGTAAAAGGAGAAAGAAGAAAAGAAGGTCAAAGAAGAAGAAGAAAAACAAGAACAACAACAACAACAGCAACAACAACAAGAACAAGGAGATATATAGCAGAAGATAAAGAAAAGTGGAGGATGCCTATAATAATGATGATGATGATGATGATGATGATGATGATGATGATGATGATGATGATGATGATGATGATGATGATGATGATGATGATGATGATGATGATGACAGAGATAGCGATTAAGAGAGAATGCGGAATAGAGATAACGAAAGATTAAGCGAAAAGAAGACAGGAGAATCTTTTAAAGTATACAGGAAAAGAGAAACGAGAGAGAGAGGGAGAGAGTGAGAAAGAGGGTTAAAGACTGAAACGTGAAGTAACGAAGATTATTCAGTTTAAAAACTAAATCTATCTAAAACCTAGAGCTCATTCTCTTTTCAAATCGCCCTTTTCCCTTCACCGTAATAGAAACTATGTAAGGATTTAGTTGTTTTCTTTGAATTTTATCTTATTGCCACGCTATAGTAACAAAACTGTTGAATTCTTAACGATGATAATAAAATGAGAATGGAGACTTTTTTTTATAGGCAAACGAGAACAATTTTAAATAGGAAATCGATTTGCTGTAACAACTTTTTTAAAAAAAATCTTGTGGCGTTTATTTTTTTAATTTCAGTTTTTATAGTTTGATCTAAGCCTGTGGCAGTACAGAAAAGGACATGACCTATGACAATACATGGAGCTGCCTGTGAAAGTTCTCGAGCTCCTCCCAAGTGCCACGTCACTAAACTCATTTCATAGAGCTTATTACCTATTTAAGAAAAAGTAGACGTAAAAAATGTTACGATTCATCATCATAAAAAATCAAAAGAAACACTGAATGGTTGAAACTGGGTGATAAATTTTTTTGTTTCGTTTTTTTATACGTTTAATGTCGCACTGCTTCTTCGCTTGGGTCATACTAACAGGTATAACTGAGGGACTTTCCTGTTTTTCAAAAAGAGAATCGACAAGCCGATTGTAGAGAATGAATTTGATTTCTTGTTTAGGAAAAAAAAAGGAAGTGACGAGTGAATGATAGAAAAAGAACTTTCCTCGCCACTATTATGTGCAGCAGCCACTGTGAGTAAATCTAATAGTGAAAACATTTGGTTTTTCATATTGAAAAATGTTTGGTAATAGCGTTGCATAGAATTCGGGGGTTGTTTTCAGAATAATTATTGAAAGATTTTAAAGGTATGAAACTAACAATGGAGAGAAGTAAGCCTTAAGTCGAAATACCCGAAATGTCTGCCTTTGACATAAATAAAACCTTCGACTTAAGCCGGCAACTATTGAGTCCGGAAGCACACCAACACTCAGCCATATACCATAAACACAGAGAAGAAATGGTAACATTTAAGGTATGCCTCATATAAATTAAAGATCTTGAGATCAGAAATAATATATAAATCAGCCACTGCGCAGTTAAGTGATAGAACGATTTTAAAGGAAAGAAATAGCAGCTGAGACAACTAGGCTTTAAGCGTAAATGCCCGAAATATCTGCCTTTAGTAAGATTCTAACTTTCATCTTAAAGTAGCTTCGGCACCCACCGCCCTGCCACTGAAACAAACATAGCTAATACCATATCGCAATTTGTTTTAATCAGTAGCTTAGACAGTAACCTATCTCTTAAGCGCTGACAAACCCTCTTTTGAAATAAAGCATACAAGAAGCAATATTGGTTCAACCTGGCTGTATGGACGGAGTCTATAAATGTTCTTGAGCTGTCAGCTGCTGTTATTGTTTTCTCCGTTCTCTACCACTGCGATTTGTGAGCTTCTTGTACTGTGTTGGATAACTCTATTTGGTATAAAAAAAACTGCGGTTTACAAATGTTTTTTCCAGGTAGACAAATCTCCATATTTAGGGATGTGATTCACATCTGATCGATATTATATCTTTTCTTTAAGCAAAAAGAAACATTGTAACTACGTTTACTAGATCAAAATTGTCCTGTGAGGTGGTTTAAACGTTGGAGAATCGATGAGTTCAAAATACACAAAAGTTGTATTTTCGATCTACAAAACGAAATGCGTAATTGAGTCGAACTCGTTTTTGTATAAATTAGAAGCAATAACCTTTTTTCCCATGAGAGCACAATAATTTGTTACGAATTAAAATATATTAAAGTGCATCATAATATTTTTTTAATTGGCTCCTCTTGCACTTAAAGCGTGTCTTTCTTCTTTTCTTCATTTCGTTTGTTTCAGGACACAACAACGTAATTTGTTAGTTTTGTTTGAACGTCTGAGTATTTTGTTCTCTAACATAAAACTAAAAGGTTTCAAGGGAAATAGGTTAAGAAAATTCATCGTCTTTCTATCCCCTTGGCATTTTAGGGTGTAAGAACATTAAGATTCACTTATTAATTTCTTTTGAAGATCTAGGTTACGCTCTGGGCAAAATCGCGTGTTTTGTTTTCCAATGTCATAGAGGAAGAAGCCATTTAATTGCGTGCCAAGGGAAGAGAAAAACATTGCTCAGATCTTCACTTTATTCAAGTTTTATTGGATGTAACATAAGATTACTAGATAGCATGAGATCCTCAAAAGACGTGGCCTAGATATCTACAGTTTAGTGGGTGTAAAAACCTTGCGCGTGAAACCACGTAGATTACCCGGAACACAACACGCATGTTTCTCCCATCAGCTTTATTATGTTTTAGTATGGTGAATGGGTGGGCTACTTGTTCCTCAAGTCATAACTTATAAGTCTAAGTTTCCGTTTAAAGATTTGCTCTTGTACGAGTGTTTGCATCCTTCGTGTGTCTGTTTCGTTAGTTTGACTGCGTGTATTTCAAGTCACATTTTATTTCGCCTGCCAGCGAGGCTTCATTAGCTTTAAAAGTAGATTCGCTTAGATTTGGTTATCTCGATATTGAAGCCGTGGAAAAAGAGTGAAAGATTTTGTGAAGGGAGTAAAAGAGCGAAATGTGAAATGTAGATTATCGAGGGATTTAAAGCTCGAATAATCCTGACGAGCTCTCCAAAGGGATTTGACGGTGTGACAATAACTAAAATAACCTCTATGCAGCCAGACGTAGGCAAGCGGTCGCGAGTCCTGTGTTTTGTAAATCGTCTCGAAATCAGTGAAGGTAAAGCGCTTATGATTATTCAGCTATCCTTTTTGTTTTCTTTGTTAAATTTAGTCTTTCCTCTTTTATTTTCCATCTTTTTCCATCAGAGGTGCTATCTTTACGGCTGCAAAAGTGTAGGGAATCTACAGAGGCGTATGGAATGCTGTTCTTCTTATTCTCTGTTTGTGATTTTTTTTCTAAATTCTAATACATCACAGATAAATGATGATGGTAAATAATTGGCTTCTGGGAAAGAAATGTTGTGGACACACTACGCTTCCTCAGAGCTGACAGGTGAAGATATAATTGATTCTGATAATCTTATGGATAGGTCCATTAATATAAACTGAAAGCGCGGTTTATATCAGAAGCAATACTCTTCTCAGTAATAACATTACTAACAAAACTAGGTAATGCACCGGACGAAGTAGCCATAACTCGTTGGAGACCAGGAACTAGGTCAATGTATAATCTGCAAGCCGAGACTGTCCTCTCAATGTCTTCACGATGACCAACTAATTATGGCCTCTGTTGAAAATGATGATCGAATGGTGACAAGAGCTGGCTCGTTCTTTGTTTTCGTTGTTAGGTTCTTTGGCATAAAAACTTAATGTATGATTGTTGTAATAATGTTGGTATTCAGAGAGACAGGCACATGGGCTACAGACAAAGACATGGTCAGGACAAGACATAAACCAGTTAAAACGAAAACAAGGATCTATCTTTGTGAACACTTAATAGAACTTTGCTGACCCCATTTTTACGTGTCGCTGTTCAAGATACATTAATTACAATCTATCCCAAAAGATACAAAGTTTTTCTTAGTCCACTAAGATTATTTTATTCTTTGTCATGCCGGATTAAAATATTTTCTTGCCGATTTTCAAACATCGTTTCTGGCTTAAAAATGTGTTGATTGTGAGTTTTATCTGAATATTTCAGTAATGATAATAATAAATAGTAATGGTAATAATAATAGAAAAAACTTGCATAGCCGTTTCCCTAAAACCAAATCTCAAAGATCTTTAAATCATGTTTAAAATGATGATAACATAAATATTTACACTAAACAAAGGAAAAAAATATCACATGAAGCACATTCAATCACCAGTCGTTTAAAAATAGGTTTTGAACAATAAATGTTTTCAGATGACTTTTAACAAGCTGACACAGATTCTGCACATTTAATTTTATATAGAAGTCGGTTCCAAATGCCAGGAGCTGCAGAGCTAAATGAGAGGTCACCATAAGTTTTTTAAGATTTGTAGCTGGTGTATGAAGTAATACTTTCTTCTCAGTTCGTAGATTTCTTGAAAGTTTATAAACAGATAAGAACTCTTGAAGGTAATTTGGGAACACTGGAACGTTGAGTTTTATTTATTGCAGTCACTGAACGCTAAATAGTGTAAATACAATGTATTTTATCTAAAGAAAACTGTATCTGCGAAATCAGGAGTATACTTGGACCATAATTTAGCTTTGTTCCTCCAGCTTCACCTTAATGGGTGTATTTGTTTGTTTTGTCGGTTGTTTTGGGACGGCGACAAAGAAAGCAGGTGTTCAAGATGTCAGTGCAAGACAGTCAAACCTTTTTTTTGTCCATGAAAGAGGATGCTTTGTGGGGTAGCAAATACCTAACCACAGTGGTTTTTATAGAGTTGCAAAACAAAAGCTTTTAGTGAGAGACAAGCAGAGAAAACACAGAAACGAGAAGATAAGCAAGATTCGGAGGATTCCATTGGGGCTAGAAACGCTGGATGGAAAACTGAGATCTGTGGCCCACACAGGGAGGGTAAAACATGACTACTAGTTCGCTACAGTAAAGAGGTTTTTGTAGACATTGGGGTAAGATTAAGAACAATGACAAGTAGAGCTCTTGCCTATGCAACCTACCTAACTGTAAGGTTCAAGTCTGTTATAGTCTGACGCCAGAGCATGGTGAGGTAACCTGGCTGTAGAGATAACGGTGTCTGTGACACTCTGCCAGGGATACCAACGCCACCCCTGGCTTGAACAGCATCCTTTCCCATCGATGCAACTTGGAGCTGATGTTATCAACCGTTCAAAGACAAAGAGCGCATTTCAGTAGAGCGACCTAAGTAACGCTGTAGACCGGGGACAAAGAATGCTTTCTCTGTGTAAAACCTAGTCGACATTTTTAATTTATCTTAGACAGAATCGTAACGGGGTCTTGATAATACAAAGAGACAATGAATTGCTTCATGTATAGATTTATAGTTTATGTAACTATAATTAGTAACGTGACGTCCACCACCAAGACTTTTAATCCTTGACTCTTTGTACAAGATACGACATAAAGAAAGCATTTTCTATTTTTTCATCAGGACAGAACATTCAGAGTTACCTAGAGAGATCCTCCGCTACTGGTAAGGTTTGCAGCGCAGAAGACACGTAACAACGAAACTAGTGTCAAGATCAACAAACAAAAGAAGACTATAGACATTAGTCTTAGTACCGTTAGCAGTGAGCTCTTTGTGCGAAACTTGATACCAGAAGGAGGGGAAAACTAACCAAATGGGCATACTGTATTGGAATGTTTTATCGCCTTAAGCCCATCTTAGTCTTGCCCTATTTGCAGGAAAATAAACAGGCGATGCATTAAAGTATCTTGACAGTTGACTTCTGTTGCCTTTACCGAATGACAAGATACACGGTAGGAATACTGTATCCTAGACGTTAGTTACGCGGAGAAGGCACGCAAATCAGATCTTCACTGTGCAGCCAACTAAATACTACAATAATTGCTTAGTCTGGCTTAGTTTGAAATCGAGAGTTGAATTCAAAACCGAATTAACACAGAAACATCGCGAACCGATAAAGAGATCGGGAGGAGGGCTACTTAAAGAATCTAAACCACCGGAGCTGGCGGAGCATCCGGTCTTTAAAAACGTCTGATCTGATCACTGTCGACCAGGCTGCAATAAAGAACAGAATTAACTAGCAACAAAGAAGGCAGCATTATTACTATTTCCTTAAACACAAAACACAAAGCACTTGCGTTGACAACCCAACTGGGACGATGTCTTACTTTCCCTAGAATTTAGAAACATGATTTTCGTCTACCCCGGTCTCTCTCCAAACTAATGAGATAACTGAGGCTTGTTTTGTTTGACTTTCCCCTGGCCAGGATGCCGTGGAGATAAACGGTATGTTGTCACGCTCTCCCGCCACTGGCCTCGTTCAGTCTAGTCTTCGCTCAGCAGCCTGGATCTATCAGACCACAAGTCGCTGGCTTAGAGTCAGACGGTTCTATCTGCAACTAAAAAATTTTGCAGATAGAACCTCTTGACATTAGGCCAGACCACATTAAAACAGGCTGGTCTTGGTCTATCTAGCGTTATTGATTACTCCTAGCGTGTATCATCAGACTCCCCCAACCCTGGCCTCCCTAAGCATTAATTCTTAACTGAGATTTGTTTCCCTTCGTCCCGTTGGCGCATTGAAATTCATTGTGATGATTTTTCTTTGAATCCATGGCATGTTCTTCAAGAACCGTTTTGAATACTGCGCTCAGATAGAGAAGGTTGATAAAATATAGAGACTTGTTACACATTGTGTGGCCTCCGTCGGGCTGTGCAGGACTGGTCAATGAGTCGTTCTACTTGGTGTCTGATTGTATTTAGTCAAAACTGGTAGTTTGGGTAGTGCATAGGCCGCATAAGACCACCAAAAATTTGAACAAATTGGGGATTGAGTCATGATTGGTATATTGGACTTCGGTTATTTGCTTAGAGAGGCTAGGTCGAAGTGGAACCAATAATAGTCAAAACTGAATGTAATGTGAAGGAATGAAAAATATCAAGTCTGGTGCTTTAAGCAGCCGTCACGCGGTCTAGCTTCAAACCCATTGTTTAAAGTGACCATTGAGCCACACAACTGTAAACATCATTCTGGGATGGCAATATTATCCCAGCGATCTCAAAACAAGAGGATACATAGCTTTGCTTCATTCATAGCCTTGTAAACCACTAGCAAGCTTCGGTGTCATCGGGTTTTATTATTTTTGCCGATCTAGATCTAGATAAGAAATGCCCAAGCAACATGATACTATTTTGTGTACGTGTTTTATAAACATGCCGAGTTTACATACTATTAACATAATTTATAGGGCAGTATGTCTTTCTATAAAGTTGTCATGTCTATCTTTTTAAATTAAAAAATATTCCTACTTTTTCTCCTCTGTGCATCTCCGTATGTTTGTGGTACTTGTCAAACGTACTTGTCAAATGTTTACTATCTTCAAAACTGAAGGCTTTTCATTTTTTTTCAATTACACGCAACTATTGACAGGAGCTAAGCCAAGCTGGTTTATTTTTCTTCGTTTAACCTAATACTCCAGACTTATAGCTCCTAAAAGGATTATTTTGTTTGACGATCGATTTTTAGGCTTATCGCAATTTCAAGGGAGATGTCGAAAAGCTCCATTGACAAGCGCTGGACAAAACGCCGGAAGCTCGCAGTGACAGTGCTATTTCCGGTGCTGAAAGCTCTGCTTCTGAGTGAATACAGGGGCGGAGCGTTTCCAAAGCAGAGCAAGCAATTTGTGTACAAATATTTCTTATTTTAATTCATATGAAAAGTTATGACTGGGTCTTTTTTTTTAAATTGGATCCTAATTTCTGTCAACATTATCTATTTGAAAGTAGGGCTAGTAGAAAACACCAGTTCAGGTTTTTATAAATCACAGAAATCGTTTTGTGTTGCACAAGATTAATGTTTATGCTCTCGAAATGTAAGTTTAGGGGGGGGGGATATTTCCGGTATAAGACATTGTTAGACCATTTCCTGATATTTTTAGTAAATTAACTTTTAAACGGAGTCCGGGTCAAAACTAAGATTAAGCAGAGCTGGGTTATTTAGATGTTTTGGGTACATACAGCTGCGGGGATTTTTGCATTGTATTCATAAAATCTATACCCTGTCGCACTTTTCGTGCAAAAAGAAGAACATTCTAAATCTGTCCCACAGCCTCATCTACCGTCTGCGTATTCCTGTTAACGTGTCAAAACTAGCCTCAACCCAACTTAGAACGTCTCGTTTTATTAGAATCCCCATTTTTAATGCATCGGTGTTTTGAATAATGTACACATTGCATTTTTAAAATCGATGACGAGGTTTCAATGACTACAGTGATTTCCCCGCTTTTCTCAATAAACTCCTCTAATAATGAGGAGGTCAAAGAATCAATTCGTTCTGCCTTTGTTTTGCCGAAAGCTTTTCTTAGAAACCTAGATTAGGGCTGGGGTACTTGATTTGAAAAATGCTTAACAAAATGCGCGTAGATGTTATATATGAAAAACAAAAGTCGAAGTTGTCATTTCTTCGTGTCTTCCAAATAATAGGTAAAACTGTTTATGAACTTTCAGAGAGGTAAACTGGGTGGAGGAGAGGCCATCATAGAGTGTCGGGATGACATTTCGTGGTGTTTTAGGGCGATAGAGAAACAATAAAAATGTAGGAATCATAATATGCGTAACCAAGACTAGCCTAAGAAATGAAACTAAAGCAAGTTTCGAAAGATGGAGTTGGTTACCACAAAAGCTTTTCAATAAAGTATCCAGGCAGTGGACCATGAAGAGAACAATAATTTGTATAAATAATCGATATGAAACCAATCTCAGCATCTCACATCCACCGTAAGGTTGTTTTGAACGATGAAGGTCTCTGACAGTCAAGGGTGTTGTGATATAGTCATATCGATGTAACAAAAGGCTCGTCTTTGTAACTCTGTGCTTGACAAGCATGCGCGGCAAAATTAACACCTAATAAATCATTCTTCGCTGAAACTTTATTTCTGTTCCTGCTGAGCATTTATTCTAAACAATATCCCCTCGAAATTAAGAGTTCCAATAATCGATGTCACCCATGACCGCCCACTTTAGCCTGTATCGATTATTGCCAGTCTAAAGGTTTGATGTTGCAGTGGTTGAAATTGTTTCATGCGCCGTAAGATTCAATAGGGCTGATGCACTGTGAGTTGGGCTGAAGTCTCGCTTCGTGTGCTTGAGTGTTACAGATGATAGGCCTTGATTCATGGCAATCTTCGCTTTCAACCAGTGAAAGCATTAATTTTGTAATTAAAAGAGATTGGAAATTTAAAAAAAATAGACTTTACTTTTATCAAGATGATTATCTAGAGTCTTCGTGTTTCTGGGTTTCCGCGGTAATTCCCTTAGATCTCTCTATCTCTCTCGCCCTTTCGCTCGCTCTCTCTCCCTCTCTCTCTCTCTCTCTCTCTCTCTCTCTCTCTCTCTCTCTCTCTCTCTCTCTCTCTCTCTCTCTCTCTTTGATGTTTCAGAAAACGCCATCGTTTTTAAACTGCATGATTTATGTACCTCATCTTTAGTAAAATTGTAAGAAAACTAATGATTTTTAGACTTTAAAATTTGACTCTCGTGGATTATATTTGACTCTTAATCTTTTTTAAGCATGCTCTTAAGGCTCTTCATCACTTTTCATTACGTACGTAGACTCTTCACAGACTTAATTCATAATAGATTAGCTGAACTGAAACAGAACTTTTTTTTAAAGCAGTTTCGTAGCAATCGCGCGGATGATTTGTTGGTAATTAATGTGATATCCGAAAAGAAGTCACAACAAGACAATGCTTCGAACATCGAAAGAACACCAATTAACGGAAAACGCTGGACCCATTCTGTATACACGACTAGGATTTTATTCAATACCTGTTCGGGAAGCAACGATCAGAAGCAAATTGAAACCTCTCAACCATAAGTATTTACTTTTGCTTTCGTCCCATGATGCCTCTTCTCTGGAAGTCGCATTTCATCCGCTTCCTGTCCCCGGTCTGATCAGCCGACCTGAAGGACTTGTAGTCAGGACCTAGACTCGGCCACTAGCTGGTGGTTAGCCTCCTCCTCGACTGCCCGACTACCAGCTGAGTGTGTAGTGTCGGGGGTGCGACCTGGCAGTTGACACAGAGCTACCAGCGCCCTCTCTTCCCACAATCCAATTCTCCGCTTGACTACTTCCGGTTGGGAGGACATCCTCTTAGCTTCGAACCCCCTGCTGAGCTGCCATTTTTTGCCTTGTTCTACTGCGATAAGACTTGATCTTTATCAGCCATTATTTGCGGTGTGTAATTTCGAATTCCTATGCTTTTTAACCTCATGGGGTTGATATTTCCGATATTTAATTATCTCAATGATTTCCACTCAGTGCTCCCATTTGTTTGTTTATTTTTTTGCTTTTTGTTAATGTTGGTGTGAATGGTTTTTTTTTAGAAAAATAAATAGCTTTTTAAAGTGCATTCTTATTTTGTAACCACAATGGCTTTCACAAAAGATGGAATGATTTTATCCTTTTTTCAATAGGTATAAACGAATGCGTTGAGGAACTTGGAAGGAACGATGGATGAAAAAAGAAAACGGAGTGAATAGGATGAAAAAGTAAAAGGTAGTTGGAAAAGAAAGCTTTGAAGAAGTTTCAATGATTATAAACACATGAATTATAAATGATTGTAGCGCAACCCTCGAAAACAATTTTTCTTGATCAGATAGACAATGTAGTCAGCGAGGCTTAAAATAATCTGGGAGTATTTACACACAAAGGGCGGTTGAAACTCGATTGTAAATATGCACAAAAAGAAAAACGAATGAAGTCAAATACAGACAGAGGGGTATAAGATATCGATAGGAAAATGAAAAAAAAAACTAAAGAGAGAGAGAAAGAGAAAGAATGAATGAAGGATTAAGAGGAAGCAGAGACAAGACAGACCAAGGAAAAGAGTAAAGGAAAGAAAAAGAGAACAAAAAGTAGAGTAAGATACAATGGGAAACAAACTAAATTGGCAGCAAAACTGGAAAACTAAGAAATGCAATAGGTTCGAGGGGCAGTTGTTTTTTTCCCGGAGTCGAGCAAACAAACACTCGGGATGGTGGAAGAAGTGATCGCGTATGCAGCTTGCGTGAGGCGAAGCACTCACACTAAAAGATGCTATTTTAGATCTCATTGCTCAGTATAGCGAAGCGCAAAATTTATTACCGTCGAGAAGAAGAAGGGCCAATCTTGTGTGAACCTACCCTGTCAGCAACTCGCTCCGATGTAAAAAGAGTAGAACGGTAGACACACGGCAACGCCAGCATTCTCGATGTACTTTTTTTTACAATCATGCTAAAATTTAGAGGACGACTGGCTTTTTAAAAGATACGTATATCTCAACAAAAAAATTAAAATGACAAGAGTTTTAGATTTATCGTGAGATCCGTGGCCGGATAAAGTCGAGGAATCTTGGCAGATAGTTGGCAGATAGTTGGCAGCTATGAAACGATAGGACCAGGTGGAGAAACAGAGAGTGGAGAGGCTGCTCACCGATATGGTGGTCTCTCAACACACGGAGAATGAGAGAGAGTGAGGGAAAGAGAGAGAGAAAGAAAGAGAGGGGGAGGGAAAGAGAAAGAGAGAGAGGGAAAGAGGGAGAGAAACTCAAACTTTGGGACTTAAAACGCTGAGAAAAATTTCTAAGCTGTGATCCATTTAAGAAAGTGAAAAGTAATCAAGATGAAGTAAAGATCTAGAGATATGGAGGAATGCAGAGATGGGTGTAGGTCTGACAGGAAGATAGACAGATGGTGTTAACTGAAGAAACAGTAAAGTTGCGAAGTGGAGGGAAATGACTCTAAAAGAATTTTACTTTTTCCTATAATTCGAGAGTGAGAGAGAGAGAGAGAGAGAGAGAGATGAATGATTGAGTGAGCGAAATTGATTTCACGGGAAAAGGAAAATGGTTGATCCAGAAAAATATGCAGAAAGACACAAGAAAGAAAAGAAGAACAGACAAGAAAATTTAGACCCACGCAGTATATATTAAGTCAACACAGCCTTGATAGATAGAAAAGAATGTAATGAAAAAACAACGATCGAGCCGCCCAGATATGCATAACGATTAGCAACCAAGAAGCATACAAATGATATGGTGAGGTAGATCTATACAAACGTGGGCTGTTATCATTCAGAAGCGCGTACGTAAAACCTATGAAATACATAAGGAACAACAACAAATGATAATTCTATAGCATGCTCTAATTTTGTTATATAATTAGCAATATTTATTTTTTGCCGTGTAAGGAATAAAGTAAAATTACGTACAAGGAAACCAAAGTTCTGCCAAAATTCATAAGCAGCAAAAGAAGAACAAAGACTGTAAATTCGTGCAATGCGTTTTACTTCACTAACTCTAGACCATGGATGTCTGCGTTTGTGTATCTTATCATCCATTTTCATTTCCATTTCTGATATATTCCATCCAGCGTTTGCGCAACCATATTAATATTGATGAGTCTATTCGTTTTGTGTGTATGCACTGTAAGATTGAAAACATATGAAGAAAGATCTCTCTCTCTCTCTCTCCCTCTCTCTCTCTCTCTCTCTCTCCCTCTCCCTCTCTCCCTCTCAAGTCTGTGATATATAAAATTGCACGCGATACCCTGTGTTAAACAGACAAGAGTCCAGGGGTAACTTTGGGAACAGGTTAAATATATTCCAGTCTTAGTTCTGTACTGTATACAGACTGTTGGGAGGGAAAGGGAAGGGAATGAAGGCCAGGAAAATCCATTTCACAGGTGCTTACTGGCATTGGAAAGTTAAATTCTTATGTGTCCCTCGGGAAGTCGACGTGTAATTTACCGCTATTTCCCCAAAGTCCCTTGTTGCATTCTGCATTATTTCATCCCACAGTGTTATTACCGCCAGCGAGACAAGAAAGATGTAAACAAAAATATTACAAAAAAGACGCAATGTAATCCCCAGTTTCAAATTCACTTTGTAAGCTTTTTGAGTTCGTCTAGACTTTTTCAAAATAGTTTAGTCCTTCGCATGCGCTCACATTTTATTTGTTTATTCAATATTATTTTGTTGACTCCTTGTCTATCACAGATTTTCCTTCCTAGCGTTCTATATGTGTATTCATTTTCTCAAGTTGAGGCGCTGAAGTGTTATGTGATGAGAGGGAAAGAAAGACAGACAAGTACAGATAGAAAGGCTGGCAGACGGACTGGGGAGTTGAGAGCATGGAGGGGGGGGGTGGAATGGGGCAAAATATGACAGTAACTTTATTTGTCTGAAGGGAGCTCTAAGCCTGGAAATTAAAACAAAAAAATGTAACTTTATACTTCCCAGCCGCCTTCCATGACGTCAAAGGAATGTCATTTACTTACTTATCACTGAATAACAGACTTGCAATTCTAATAATAATATAAATATGATCATGAATACATAACATATACTGCCGGCAAAATTTGCGAAACAAAAAGCTGACGTATAACAAGCATTAGTGGTATTTTTTTGTCTAATAATTTAAAAATAACATTCAGACATAAAAATGAACAAGAAAATGACATAAAACTGTTTTAAAATTCATTCCTAGCATTTTTCAAAGATATAAAATGGATTCAAGTTTTTCGAAAAATCACCGCCTCATTAGTTTTCGTGTTGAGGACTCGCAGTGCGGTCAATGAGCATTAACTTACAGTCTCCGGGTTTATGCCTCAACTTATTGCTAGTCTTTCATTGGATTTTTTGCAATAAAATACAGAAATAGATTCTATGCCAGAACTCTTTTATAAAAACTGAAGCAAATCGGTTTTTTTTTCTAGTTTCTAAGAAAGAAAGAAAAGTGTAGTAATTTGATGCTGCTCGAGCGTATGACAAAAAGTATCATAATAGGATAGGGAAGAAAGGTAATGTTGAGTTTTTGATGTAAATAAAATCAAACCTGATGAAAATATATATTGAAGGGAGGCAAGAAACAGACTGAGTGACTGACAGACAGAGAATTTGAGAACAAGGGAATAGTCATTTCAACTAAAGTAAAAAGAACATATAATTGTTATTTTTTATTATTGTTATTGCATCAAATATGGATATGCGGCCTCAACTATTCGTTCTAGGCTGGAGATGTGTCATATTTGTCATACAAATGCCTAGTTTAGTATTTTGTTTTCATTCCTTCAGTATAGACCTTTCAACGCCAAAGAATCGATTAAACTACTGCATGTAACTAAGTCACCAAATTCGTGATTGTATCAACACGACAAACGCAACTTCTCTTTTCTTACCCCAACATAACTCGAGCCGACCGAGCGATTACTATTGAGAATCAGGGAAAGTCCCTCGTTGAGAGCGATTGCCCCCCGCCTTTCTCTTGAGACGACGTAATGGGCCGATAATATTCTAGATTTTAATGAGACTGAGGCGCCTTCCTACACAATCGATGACAGTTCCCGAGTCTCTCGCGGGGTACTCAAGTACCATTTCTTGTCTTCTTGTCTTAGCAGCTTTTTAAAAAATGTATGTGTTTAATGTCTGTTTTTCGTGCTCTTGAGAACCTTTTTTATTGTTTTGGAAACACTGAAAGTAATTGCCTTCCTATTTCCGGTTAAGGAAAGGGGGGAATTTTCACTGTTTATCGATTTCTCTCTTTCGTTTATTCCATATGAAAACCATTTCTTCACAGGAAAAAGAATGAAAGAGGTCATATTTTAGACAGCTTTGTT
>BMAT01012169.1:361365-376725 GCA_019649035.1 Elysia marginata | reverse complement strand
TCTTCAGCAACACTTACTCTAACTGCATCGGCTGAAGTGCCAGGCGTCCATCGTCCTTGGTTGCAGTTCTTCGTATTGCGCCAAGCTCTTAGACTCAAGATGTTATATAAAGAAAAGTGTGCCCAGAACTTGGTCAAGATTTCGCAGTTTTCTACTAGACCCGTTCTCATTAAGCCTAGTCTAAAACATGGAGATCCCTATTTCTTAAAAAGTGGTATTACCACAGGGATTTTTATCTCATTAAAGATTTTCAACGGTAGAGGAGATTTGGTCATGTGTTATTATAATTTTTCAATTATTCTCTGTATGTTATCTTTTTAAAAGGAATAGCTTAAAGCAGGAGGAGTGTTATTATTATTTCTCGATGCCATAGTCGTCTTAGTATAATTTTTTAGTCCAAGAAACTTTTGTTGCCTAGTGGCTCTTTTTTATATTTGTAATTTAGCTCCGTTATCATCCTTTTTTTAAAACAATTTAGCTGATTCGAATTTTTGGAAGATGTGATGTTTCACGTCATTTCTTTTTTTACAATTTTTTGGCCGTTCCTTTCTTTTTTTATTGTTATTGTTAATTCTTTTTTTGTATCAGCCGAGTGAGGAAAGTGTTTAAGTGTTTACCAAAAAGAATTTTTTTTCTTACATTTTTTGTGTCACACATGTTCCGTTTTCCATTAGCATTGCTTTCCTCGAATCGCTGTGAATTGTATTGAAGATTAATTTTCATTTCTTTTGTTTTTAGTTGCGACCGCGTGAGTCATAAGTGATTAATAGTTCTTAATTACTGTTTTGTGTAATCGCTCGACCTTGTGATGTCTTGTGGAGTACTCTAACGTTGAAACACCTGCAGTTCTCTATCGATTACTCCATCAGACCTCAGACGTTGACGGATTCGATTAGTGATTAAATGTGGATGCTTTATGCCTATCGATCTTCTTCGTGTTTAGATTTGACTGCCGATCTTTCTATAAGAAACCATCGGTTATCTTTGGAAAAAAGTTTATCGATTTCTCTGTTTCGCCCTAAATCGCTTCTTGTTGAAAAAATAGTCTTGGAAAATTGTCTTTTAAGCGTTCGCCTGTGGCTCTATGGTTTAGAAGCCAATGAAAATGGATTTTAAGAGCTGCTCTTCTATTAAATATGTCGATACCTGGCTGTGGGGCAATCGTGTGTGTGTGTGTGTGTGATTCTATCAGTATGCTTGCGCTTTTGCGTATGCGGCTCTTTCAAAGACACAAGAAATAGTTTGGTTTTTTTTTAGCTGCGCGACAGTTCAGTTGTAAAACACATTGACTTTCTTACATGTCGTTTTGGTTTGTTTTTTATGGTTACACCTTTTCAAAACGTTTATTGATCTTAAAGTACTAGTAGATTGAATTGAGCGCCAATTTTCGAGTTTAGCTCCACTTTTTAAAAACTTGTTTCTAGTGTTTTTATCGGTGCACCGGGGGCATGATGATTGAAAAAGACTGAAGCCGAACAGAATATGCCGATTATTTCAAGTGTCTTTATTGCTTTTTATGTGTAGAAATGTATATTCCCATTAGGGATCACTTTTAAATCTATTACTCAAGATTCCTTGGCACCTTCTTGTTATAGCTATATTTCTGTGCATGTTTCAAACGTTTTTCAGTAAAAGAGTGATGTCATGTAGTTGTGTAGCTTGATGCTTTCTACTTCTTTACTTAGTATCTGTTAAAAGAAAACATCAGTAAGCCATATAGATCCGAAAACCATAGGTAATTTGTTAAATTGATGTTTTCATCAAAATCGTCATTACTATCATCATTTTATAAAGATGTTTATAATAATATTAAGACGAAGAAGAAGAAGAAGAATCATTATAATATTAACAACAATAACAATAATAATATTCATTCTTATGAATGATGATGATGAATACTCATCAGTTTGTTTTTATCTCGTGGCCAATTCATTATAGCTGTGTCTGAGCATTTCATTTGAGCTGCTTTTTGGAGGTGTTTAAAACTAAATTTATGTTGACATTGTATCATAACGCAGATGTTTAATTAGGATCATTGTGTGAGTTATCATTCTTGCTTCACTACCCTGAATTATCAATTATAGTTATAAAGATCGCGTTGATACAACTAACTTATTCACCTTTACTTTTCTCAAACTAATCTCTATGTGTGAGCAATGCTGCAAGCAGCACTTTGCATTTCAAAGGGCGAATGAAAGGAGCATGATTGAGAGTGTGAGTATGATTATGTGTTCTGTGAAGTGGTGGAGTCGTTATCTTGTCAAGTGAAGAGATGCTACCTTCATTATCTTGCATTTTGAAAGTTACCGATGCTGGACTGACAGGCTGCGGGGTGGTTGTATTCTGGAAATGATGGATGAGTAGACTCTGGAATGTTAGACAAGACAGCCAATGAATGTTGCCAACAGTGTTTTCAAGTAGTGTCAGATACACAGTTTAACTAAGTAAGCCGTTTGTTGCCAACAGTATTTTCAAATAGTGTAAGATACACAGTTTAGCAGAGTAAGCCTTTTGTTGCCCACAATGTTTTGAAATAGTCTAAGATACAAAGTTTAAACCCGTAAGCCGTTTGTTGCCAACAATGTTCCAAATCGTGTCAGATACACAATTTAACTGAGTAAGCCGTTTGTTGCCAACAATGTCTCAAATAGTGTCAGATACACAATTTGACCAAGTAACCCGTTGTAATTTTTGTTACGCTTGGCTGTGAAAAAGGAAAGAGTAAATAGATATTAGGAATGGTGAACAAATGGGTATGGGATAATATCGTAATAATTGGACTAGAAAAGACAGAGAGATTAGTGTTAACTTTCAGCGGTTTTTTTGGATCGTCTTCGCTATGCCAAGTAACTTTGTCTATGAAAGACGCCACGCATAACAAAGATGTAGTTTCTCTCTGTTTCTATCTCTAGCTGTCAATACATAATTATAGCCTCCTTATCTACTGGTTGGTTTATTTGTTGTCTCAAAAGGATGAAATGTGTTGAGGTGTTTCGGTTGACTGATTCGTGTATGGATTGATTATTCGATCGTAAGTAATGATCTAAGTTAGCTATCTCTTTTCGCTCTGAAATGTATCTTAATTATAAGTCAATGAGACACTAAGATTTTCCCAGGAGACAAGGACATAATTGTCGAAGTCTTGATCTTTGTACCGTACTTTGAAAAAAAAAGACATCACGGAGAGACTGGTTACCAACCAGTGTAACTCTTAATCAAACAAAACTTAAGGCCAATGTTTATTCTGACGAACAATCATCATTTTCATGGTTGGCCCTGCTCTGTACCGAGGGACTCTTGTGAAACCAACGTCTCGTTACACCGCGGGCCCTGGGCCCTGTGCCGAAGTCCGGCCTATTCACTTCCTCATCGATCTCTAGAATCTAGTTGTAACGTACTGGAGTGAGGAGGCAACGGGCACGCTGTTTGATCAAATCTGGTGCCAGGCAGGCAGTTCTCTTGAGGTCCCTGTTAGCTCGGGCCGAACATCGACATGGCCAAATATTAGATCTACTCTGGCAAGTCAAACAATGTCGTGAACTCATCCCCAGGGAGATGATGCTCAAGTACTGCTGGTGGTACCTCCCAGAGGATCTGTGCTCGCCGCAGTTGATGGCCGTATCCGCTCCTTCTCAATCAGCCTTGCTTTGGTTGTTTAGACTTAGATCATCCTTTTTCCTCCTATTAGTAACCGAGTCTTGTAAGCTTAATCTGAAAGAGATTTCCTTTTACTAAGTTTTGTGACGCAATTTGCCCATTTTATCGAAGTTTATCCTTTTTAACCACACATTTTATTGTTCTTTTGTGTTCTGCGATAGGTTGAATAAGCAAACAGATTTTTGTTTTTTTTTATAAAAGTGAGATTGTAACGAAGAGATAGAAAATCATCAGAGTTAAATAGACAAAAGGGCGTTTTTCTCTCCGTAAAATGTTGACATTGACATTTTGACATTTTGACATTGATGTCTTTAAAAGATGTCAAAAGTGTGTTCATAGTGCTAAGAAAATGATTAGGTTTGTTTGGAATACTTTATAAGCTACGCTGCAGCAGAGCCTTTGTTACAAGGTTTGTAATTGTTTTAGAAGATCGGATTTCATTTGTACGGGTTGTAAATGATCGTTAAAAGTAAAATAATTACCATTGTTTTTAACAAACACGTCAAAATGGTAAATACAGCTCGAGTATCCTTTTTTTTCATCTCGCGCTGTGAACATGATAGAGATTCTTATGTCGACCTGGTATTTGAAAAAGATAAATATCTTGGTCTTTTTGTGTCAGTATGCTTTGTTTGCAAATTGATCTGCTTATTTATATCGCCCTTTCATTAATCTCTTATTTTAAAGGCTTTCGGCAGTTCGTTTTTCCTGTTGCATTTTTTTTTAAAGCGCTGTGTCTTCTCGCTCAACATTTGTTGTGACGTTGTATTTATCAAATTATTTCGCGTCAAACAGCGCCCAGGTGTTATTCCCCAAGAACTTAGACCTGTAGCTGGGAGATAAGATAGTACAAATTTGCTTTTTCATCGCCCTTTTAAGATGTAAGATTATCCCTATAACAATAAAAAGCCGTTTAAGTTTACCTCGCTTCATATTCGGAGAGACACGCTATCTATATCAATTCCAATATTCTGTATACGGTCGATTTGCCGTTATTATTATTTCTATCACTCACTGACAAACTTGGGCTATAATTGTCTTGCTGAACGTAATGACCAAGCTTAACTGAAATGGTGCCTTCGTGAATTATTCATCCTAGTACAATGAAATCAGTAATAAAACACGCAACAACCCACCTATCACTACGAGAAAAGTCATCAACATTACTAGCAATAATATTCGTATCACATAAATGACATCGAAAACTGACCCTTGTGAGACACGTTTAAACATGCCTTTTTCTTTTCAGGCCTTTATTGTGTATTTCACAATAGTAAATAGCAGTTGTTTCTGCTCAGAGTGGTTTTTTTTCCATACTTTTAGGGTTCGTCATTTTGTTATTTGCACATTGGATACACTTTGGCTAGTTTGTTTTTCGTCTTATCCGCTTTTAAGCGGTTGCTCATAAAGTTACGTACAGTAACTGACAGAAAAACCAAAATTGTTTCGATTTCCAACCCGTGGAACCGGAACTGCTGTCAGGGATCATTCATAATCATAAATTTTCATAAATTGTCTCAGACATAATTTCTTTATAGACGGCTATAGACTGCTCAAAATGCGCTATGCAATTTATCTTTTGTTGATGAGATTAAAATCGCCGCCTTGAAACAAGGTTAGGCCCAGCTCTTGGTTCTTTCCAAGCATGCCCAATTCTAGACATTTAATCTCCATTTCTAGCTTGAGTGTCAGTTGGTGTATAGCATCACTCGGCTATGTCTGCTGGACATTCTTTCGCTTTGAAAGCTTTCATATAAACAGGATAATGACAGTTCTCAGCATTTTCTTGTCTCTTCCACTATACTTCCGACCAGATGTCCTGATACCATCAGAGGTTAAATATTTTAGTCTCCTAAATGTATGTCGCTCTTCTCCGACGACTCGCAGTGGCTGCACCCATTTATTCCGTAGAAAGAATTTTTGCCCGGTGTTTTTATGTAGTTTATCGTTTCATAAGCTCTTCACGGCTGACCAAAGTATACGGAGTTCGTTGCTTGATTTTGCATGTAGCCAGTGTATCCTTATCAACGCCTGCATCAGCCGCCAGATTTCACCACTCGGCGGCACGCTAGAAACCGGAGATCTTTGACAGACCTGGCTACAACGTCCAGGCCAGAACGCCACGGAACTGGAGACCTTTCCATCATCTTCCTCATACATACATAAAAATGATATGGTAATGTACATTGCCATCTGCTACCGCCGATCTGTCTGTGCAGGTCGTAACAACTGAGGAAGACTGGTAGTGATGGTTATTATAGGACAGGAAAGACAAAGGCTTGCACCTCCTTAGTAGTCTGTGGTTTTTTGTTGTTTTTTTGCACGGCAAGCAAGATAATATGTAAATACCATTCATCGTTGAATATTGAGAAAACTTCTAATGAAATGGCTGACCGACCTTAATTAAAAAACTTTTGATGTGACCTGCATGAAGATTCCGTAAATTATAAATTAGTGAAGTGCGTCGATTTGCTTCTACTACTTCTTAGACTATTAGTTCTAGGTGTTCAAATTTGACGGAGAATAGATGTGTGACTCGCCATGGCTAACGGCTCAGTCGTGATGGATGATATCGTTTTTTGTTGTTGTTGTTTTCACGGTTGGATTTTTATATAAATCTACACAATCGCCTAAGCCTATAGGGCTTATGCTTTAGAAGTGTCTTCAATAATACATGAGTGAAGCGGAATTGTGTGTCAAATTCGAGAAGGATGAAGATATGCCACCTGTAGATGAAGATCCTCTTAAGGCAAGCTTAAGTAATTTTAATTGCTTTTTTCATTATTGTCTTAAACTTTGACATTTTCCGCTTTCGGTTTCATTGACCCACTTTTGACAGTGATTTTTTAGTCCTTAAAACCTCGGTTGATCATTAATTTAATAGGGTTTCAATGACATTCTGAAAGCACACATTTTTTTCGAGATACTTCAAATAATTATCATTGCACGTTAGTTGTTTTCTTTCTCTCTCTTTGTCTCTGTCTCTCTATCTTCTTCTCTCTCCCTCTTCCTCTCTCTCTTTTTCTCCTCTCTCTCACTCTCTGTCTCTCTATCTCCTTCTCTCTCCCTCTTCCTCTCTCTCTTTTTCTCCTCTCTTTCTCACTCTCTCTCTCTCCGTCTCTCTCTCCCTCTCTCTCTCTTTCTGTTTTTCTTTCTCAGAACGTTTGCGTTATGAAGCTAGGCAACGAGAGCAAAGAACCTTAAAAGCTTTTTTATATACAACAGTCTAACAGTTTTCACTAGCAGTACGTTGAAAGCCCCATCCATCAACACCGGTAATGCTTTCCTTACTTAATACTTCATTACTGAGTAACACAACTTTACCATTTACGTCTTATTTGCGTGGCTTTAGTCATCAATTTAGTTAGAGAGGCAAACTCATACACACTAAAGAAAAATAAAACAAAACACATCAAAGTTCTCGGACACTAAGCACGGTGTCATATCGCTATTAAAGTACGACGTTCATAAAACTGTTAACAAAAAAAACCGAGTGGTTATTGGTTCTAAACTGATGAGTATATTCATCGAGAAGAGAAACGTGCATAGTTAGTGAGACTGAACCTCTGTGTCCTACACCACGACTTAAATCCTTACGTATGATCTGGTGGGTAGCAGGGAAAAAGTGAGCTAAAGATATTGAAGACAGTTTGTTTTCATTCACAGATAATTATTCTAAAATGACTTACTCCTTCTTTCATTTTTTTTTCACCTCTCACGTTTCTGAACATCTTCTTTTTTATAGAAAGCCCATCCCATTGTTGGGTTGGCACAGCACGAGTTTTATCACTTAACATTAACAACATCTGCAAAAGATATCACACTTAAGCCATAAATTTAATACTGATCTTTTTGTGCCATTTCAGCAAGGTATGCATCGTTTATATGCTGATTTCAATTCGTTTTTCCCAACTTTCATATCACAGGCGTGGCGTTTTCCTACCTTAACCAATCTACCGTACTATCTAATTGATTTTGTGCATATGATATGGAAAGTGATTATTTGAAGCGCCACTTTACTCTCTGTTGAGAGATGTCTGTGAGGATAAAACCCATCTCGGAGGCTCAGTTTTCCTCCGTTGTTTACCCAGAGTTCCCCCACATATATATTTTTATACCGTGTAGGTAAAGCCGGCGGGAAGTGTTCATTACCGCCAGCGCTGGAGATTTTTATGTTTCCTCCGCTCTGCTAGATGGATCAGTTTTGGCTCTCTCGGTGTCAATTATTTGTTTCGGTTCTTTCTCCGGTTCAGCATTGCGCTCGAGGCTATTGTAGCCACGGCTTTATGAAGAAAAGGATAAATAAATAGGCCCAAGGCCCCATAAAGATGAAGGAAGGGAAAAAAACATGAAATGTATATCAGAATAAATAATGAAGAAAGATGTTTGATTGCTTTTATTGCTTTTGCAGCGGTTGCAACTTTTCCGCCCAGACTTGCATGTTCTAAAGCAAAGGAAATGAACTTTGGCAAGTTCTGGAAACGCGGAATTCTGTTTCACCTTTTTTCACTCTGGCTTTCTGCAAGACAATTGAATGCTCTGAACCGAACATGTTTTACTTGGAAAGTTCTTATAATAAAGAATTTGATGTTAGCTTAATGAGTGTGGGGCCTCGCCTTATACTCCTTATAACTTGGCTTTATATGAAGGTTGTGGATGGATGAAGAGTCAGCTCATTATTATTGATTTTAGGAGCTTGTCATAAAACAAGTACAAGCTAGTGGCTGAGAATCGGAATAGAGTGCCTTGTTTTTAAAAGAACCAAACGTTTAACTATGTCGATGCAAAAAAGGTTGTCAGTGCAGCGTTGCTTTCTACAGAATAGAACAAATCGTTTACATCATTTACAATTTGAAAATAGGAATGTGTGTTTTTCTTTTGTGCGATGCTTCTATGTAGCAAGTTGAATTTTGTTTTAGGCTGAACGTTACAGTTAATATAACCACTGATTCAGATTCATTGGGTTTACCTTTTATAATCTCACAAACTTGTTCAAACGATAGATCGCGAACAAAGAGAACTCGGAGCTATGTCCCATTATTTAAGCAGCATATCTGAGCCTGGCATCTTTGTGTGATCCTTCAGAGGATGCTCCGGGGACCTGTTGCCAAGATAGATGAAAGGAAAAGCAATCTTAAAAAATTCTTAGCATCGATTTGAGCTCATTAGTTTCACTGAGACAAAGGGACTCGCGGAGGAAAGGATTCAGAGGTATGGAAGATTTCACCAGTAGCGGGCAGAAAGTTGGTCGAGAGTGGGCGAAGATATGCTTGTTGGAGAAAAGGAGAGAGGAATACAGAAGAAAGGAGTGACTAATATTGTAAAATGTCATATATGAAAACAGAGAGAGAGAGAGAGAGGGAGGAACGACAGAAGGGCTGTGGGATGGGAAAGGTCTATGCTAAGAGGTGGAGTTGGTGAGTTATTTAGAAAGAGAGAGAGATAAACAGCTGAGAAAGCTAAAAGGTAAAACAGAACAACACGAAAAGCATCTCAAGAGACTCAGTACTTAAAGAAACAGTCATAGACTCTATATAGGCTGTAATGGTATATACAACCCCACCCCACCCACTAGCTCCCCCCTCTCAATCACTTCCTATTTCTGTACGTCATTTCCAGTTTTCTTGCAGAACTTTCAATAACCATAGTTGGCTTTGTTGGACTTTTGTTCCGGACCACGTTTTCTTTTCCCCTCTTTCTCCAGCGATCGGGGTTTTATTTTTCCGTGTTGAACCCCTATCATGTCGGGCCGGCAGCTGTATAGCCCAGCATTGGAAACAAAGAAATTGATTTCGCTCAAAGCTGGAAGTCCGGGGGGATTGCGGGCTGGCAGAGAAAACTGCCGAGATTGTGGAAACTTGAAGGGAAAATGGCCTGGTCTAGACACGAAGGCGATCAACGTTTGTTCATAAAAGATTGGAAGCTAAGAAATGAGATTAAACGCTGAAAATAACGTGAAGGCTTATGGGTGGAAAGGGGGGGGGAGGGTCGAAATCGAAATGTGAGGAATGGTGAGTGTAAAATGTGGGGAGGGATGGGGATGAAGGGTAAGCAGTAGAAAATTAGAGCAGAAGATAGTAATGTTACAAAAAGACGAGGAGTGATAGAGATAGAAAATTATCATTAATTAAATAAGTCTATACTATTAGCTTGATATCATTATGTAGATGTTAAGTAGACCGGTTCCAAGTCAACATGGAAGGAGAGAGAAATGCAGCAATCATTGTATTCTATATGAACCAAAAATGAGAGGATTTTTTTCACTTTTCCTTCACTGAAGCCCGATTAATGAGACTGAGGGACAGCAAGAGGTCATGACCTCGCAATCTGCCTAATGAGATTGTGGTGTGGTTGAAGCCAGGCTTGGACTAGGCCGACATGGAGTGGCTAAGTAGACTGGCGTGAGCTGACCATCATAAAACCTGGCCACCTCGCCAGCTTGCTGATTAGGAGGGTCCATAACCCTGGAATGGTGAACTTGGGTTGAGATGACAAGCTTCTATTACAGAATAATGGGAGGGCGAGTATTGGGTGGCGTTGAGAAAGTTTTTTACTCCCATTTCTCCCCCTCACTCATGCGTTAATGGAGCACCCGACTATAGGCAGTGAAAGATCTTGTCTGCATGTTATTGTGATAGTAAATAAAGCGCTACATATAAAACGCCCTTTTTTGGAAGAGAAGTTAGGGTGGCGTAGCGAATTGTCTGAAACAACGTTTAGTACTGAATCAGAAATCCCAGAGGAAGTAAAAGGCTTAGCGTGACGCCGTGACGGCATAAACTACAGGTCAAACTGCGGAAATTGTCTTGTGCCCTGTCATACTTTGATGAGTGTAGGGTATGCCGTCTACATAAAGGTCCTCATTAATTTTGTCTTGATCTAAAATGATCACTTTATAAGTACATGGGATGTATCCTTAGAACGCCCATCCTGCATTTAATTTTTTTCCACTACATCTAAACCTTATTTTTGCCTTTTAACTGACATTCTCCAACCAATCAATCCACAATGCAAACGCACTTTTTGCAGCGATTGCTCATTGTATGTTCTATGTTATCCAACTGTTCTTTTGTTAAGGTTAGACCGACCGAAAAGCACTGATGAGAGCCGACACTCCGCTGTAGTTTCGAGTTTCTGATTTTATACATCGCCTCGTTATAAGACACAACGTTAGCTATACAAAGTCACGTGAAGACGTCGGGCGAAATGAAAATTTTCAGTTTAATATTGCTTAACTTTTAACTCTAACCTTAGGCCTCGGTCCAAACTTATCGTGACGGAACGTTATTTGGTGTGCAATGCTTGGAAAGTTCAAACAATGAAAAATAAGTACCATCGTTTACTGTGGTTTCGCTGTGGAGTTGATAATTTAATAATGGAAAATCATTGATTGACACTCAGTTGCCTGAAAATACGATCCAGTCCAAACCGCCCGTTGGACGCAGCCAAAACAACCTCTTTCCCTAATCATTGAAATTCAAAACAAAGTGCCAATGATCTCAAAACAAAAGTAACAGCAATTAAAACTTTATCTTTCCCCATCAGACTTTGCTAGTCTTTTGTTTCTCGCGTGTATTGAAATGATAAGGTTTTTGTCTTTTTCATTTCCTTTTTTTGCGAATGAAACTGCCGAGTTTGCAGAGAAGCGTGCAAGATTAGTGTAGCGACCTGGCCTTGTTAAATGATGCGATTTGAGGAAATAAAATATATCTCTGTGGTGCTACGTTTCTCTTTTAAAAAATTATAAGGTCACAAAAATACTTCACGAAAATTATTTTCATTTAAAATTTTTCTTTTCGAGTCCTATAATGAACTTGTTTGCGTTTCACGGATTATGAGTTTATTGGTGCATGGTGAACAAAATCGCAGGAGGTATTGCTTTTTAAATAGTACTTTTTCAAATTTTGAAGACGTCCAACTGTGATGTTATTGTGGTTGAGTGAATATTTTGCTAGACCAGCAAGTGAACTGAAGGCTCTTAATGAAAGGATTCTCGAATGCCATGTTTATCAATGATAAATAACCAAGTATAGGGAACTGGAGAATGGGCATTTTCTATTCCAAAGTTTGCGCAGTGAGAACACGGCTAGCATGGAACTAGTTTATCGAATGCAACGAAGACTTCCCAGCGCTAGCAGCGCATATATCTCATTGTGTTTGCCTTAGATCATGCACTCCATCTGTCTGATTGAATTTAATGTAGAAGAAAAAAGTGAGGAAAAGCTTTTTATATCTCATCAAACCATCAGGGACTGCCATATGTTAAGAAAAAATTATTCAGTATTCATATTCTTACATTTTTTGCTCACAGTGTACATTAACATCATTGATCGTAATTTTCTGGCTCTTCGAAATCAATGAAACCTCGCTTTATAAAATTCGCGCCGCGTTTAACATCAAATGAGACATTACTTTTACAAACAGATAAAGTTCTGCACATTTCAGTATAATGGTAGAACTATTGTGGTATTATCTTAACTTTGATGAGCACGCACCATCCAGTTCTACCGTCTTGTTTTCACACGGATCTCCGACTTTAACGCTATTACCATACAGCTAAATTCAAAGAGTTTAGAATTGTTTTGTAACCAATTATAAAGCGAGTTTTTACTTCTCTGAAGTCTTTGTACGATGTGGGGTAACACTTGTAAGAAATGTTTGACTCTGAGTGCATGTCAAGTTTATTTACGTTTGTCTGCGCGTGCGTTGCGCTCACGGTCTGTTGCATATGTCACGCCACAGAACGTCAACATTCAGGTGGGGGGCTCTACGCAACGGACACACGCATACACCACAGGTACGTACCTGGCCATGGTACGTGTGCTGACGTCATTTATCAAGGCCATCTTTGATCAAAGATTCAGCAATGTCGGCTTTGCTCTTAGGAAAAGTAGGCAAATTTAGAAGTGAGTCCACTTCTAGTTTGTGCTTTTTGAATCTTCAGTATATTTTCCACCTTGCTGATGGAAAGCATTTTGAAAAGTGTCTTCTTTAGCCTCGCTTTTTCCTCCTTACAAAAACACACGAAGTGTCAAAATATTGGCTGGGAGACGATTTGTTTGATTGGAAGAGGTCTTGCTTCTGAACGCCAATCCTAGACTGAGGCAGTGTCAAACAGGATTTTTTTTTAATTTCCAGACTCTTTGCTAAAAAAAGCTGTTCCATACTTCTTTTCTAAACGTGGTTTTTGGCAGATCATGCAGTATGTAAAATGATGTAGTTCAAAGAATTGCATTTTTTGCCAAAACTCACATCTCTTTTGATGGGTGTTTTTTTTTTAATTGAAACTAACTCATTAGACGTACCTGTATTGCATTATTTGCGTTGTAGTGTCGCTGGAATATTATTGACATATTTACTAATTATCTCATTAAGTACTTTTTTTTACTTCATCTCCAAACTTTAGTGTTGGCCATAACATCTTTGTATAGAGAAGACGGGGTGAACAATAGAGTTTTCTGTGTATCCGTCAACTTTAAGCAAAATCTTACTTATTGAGTCACACACTATCGCTTAAGTTGCGTACAAAATGCTGTGGAAGAGAATACTGGTGCCTTTTACACTTGGGTGACTTGTTTTTTTGTTTTTTTTTACCGGAGCCATGTGGAGTTTTAAGATTTTTGTATAAACATACAGTCTTGAGATTGCCCCCGGAGGTTGAAGACTATAGTCTTGTTATTTTCTTTTATAGTTTGAACGTGAGTATTATTACCTAATCTTCCTTTCATGTTTCTCGCAGGTACGATCGGCAAACGCATCCTGGTTCGAAGAGGACTCCAAAAATTTCATCGTCCTGTGGATCAAGTGGAGTTGCTGTTGTCACGTGTTGTGGTGATACTTACCATCGTATAAAGTGATGGTCGCCAACAGCTATAGATGTCCTCCCCCTTGAACTTCGGCTACAACATTGTGATTGCTCGGAAATATGAGCATCATACAAACTGAACATCTTGCTAAGTGGTTCGGTCAGCACTTCTAGCTATCCGAAAAAAGACTTCCAGTTCTAAAAAAGTATAAATGCTACACACTATACATATGTTCTTTTGATTGACACATTTTTTTAAACCAACAGTTTGAGGCGTTTGCCTCAACGTTGTTGAATTGAAACACGTACAACAGAATGTGCACAATGGCAACGGCTGTGTTCCGAAGGCGGGCGTCCTCCGTTCGCTTCACCAAGCGGCGCGTTCCAGAATCAGAAAGTAACGAGCGTCAGGGAAACTCCGAGGAAAGACACCACCACTGTCGCTTCATGATGACCTCTCCTGTGTTGTTACTGATGGTATTAATGTTCATTCAAATACCGCCCATAGTGGAGATGAAATATCTGGGCCCAAAGCTTTCCAGATTGGTTATGAATGAAGACACAGGCATTGTCTACGTTGGAGGTAAGTCCTATCAGAAAATTTATATCTTTCATATGGGGCTGCTCTCTGCAAAAAAATGTGAAGTCTGGGAAAGGTTAAAAGTTACCTTTGCAAAAGGGTCGCGCGGTGCAAAACGAATACTGGAGAGTTTTGTGAGGTATGACTTGAACACATACATCAAGGCCTTTGTATACCAGGGTGCACCTAGTCATTTGCTTCGTTGTGCGGTAGAGTGAACAAAAGAAAAAAAAGAAGTATAGCTATGGAATAAAAGCACAAATATCAACAATTAATAAATATCGAATAGTAGATAATGTTTCGTTAAAGATACTTACTTTGAATAGTTACAGTGATACTTATAATATCCAATTTTTATGCACGATTACATTGAACTATTCAACAAATATCTATTAATGGTAATTGCAACATCTTACAAATGCCTCATATCCACATACTTTTGTCTGTCTGTCTGTGTGTCTGTCTGTGACTGTGTTGACGTGTAGGAGAGAATCACCTGTACCAGCTGGACGATGACCTCAAGTTGTTGGTCCAGGTCAACACAGGGCCCAAACAAGACAGCGACAAGTGTTTCCCTCCGCCCAGTGCTTGCTACGTGAACCGCACCGCTACAAACAACTACAACAAGGTAATAACTATTGCCACGTAACATCCACGGCACAAAATTAATCATTGTTTACTGAATAGCGATGTCAGGCGGGTTTTGTCAGATTGCGACGTGTTAGCTCTGAACAGGCGTCTTGTTTTCTTTCTTGATAACCTGAAACAATTCAGAGTAAATACTCTCTCACATCTTCTTCAGTAAAGTTAAGCTCTGAGGGGTGACAACAGCGACGGTACGTTTTGTAAAGAACCATTTGAACTGTTTTCATAGTCTACAACAATCTCTGCGATATGTCTTAGTGAGCATAAGATGCCAAGAAAGTACCTTAGCCTTGAGATCAGATACTTGTGTTGTCAGGATGACTCTATAGTTAGTTTTGTGGGATTGCAGCTTACAAGAAGCAGATACTGAGTTTCTTCCTACATCAATTCTTTAGTGTGCCTAGACCTGCCATACGCTGAAGTTGCTCATGTGATATATATGTCTAGTTAGTAACAGCTGCTGAACAATAAGTGAAAAGGTGCAATCTGCCTGACTCTGCCTGGAAAGAGTTAGGTTTATCCATTTATTTAGAGCATGGAAGTAATTAAGTTAACTCATATATGTTGCTGAAGGATTGTAGTAAGTTAGGTTTCGGTAGTTAAATTTGTCATGAATGTAATCATCGCAGGTGTTGTTGGTGAACGGGCGGAAGAACCTCATCTCGTGTGGCAG
>BMAT01012169.1:234108-245333 GCA_019649035.1 Elysia marginata | reverse complement strand
ATGATGGTGATGATGATGATGATGATGATGATGATGATGATGATGAATTAACAGGATATTATCATATCTTTCAGAATAGCTTTTAGTGTAACAGAACTACAGAATTTGTCTCAACTTTTGGACAAAATGCTCAAGAAGATATAAATTTAATTAAGGCCTTAAAACTGGAAGTTTTGGCACATCTGGGAGCCTTTGAGGGCAACATAAATGAAAAATTGTTAAAACTTCTGACATTGTTTGAAAGGTTAAAACTTAAAACTTATTAGTGGGTTTGGCACTCTATTAAAAACTGCCCTTTACTTTTACTTTTTTATTTTGGCTACAAGTAAATACTACTGGTCATAGTCACGCAGACCTGCCACTCCTCAAAATAAAAAATCTGTATGATTGAGCTAAAAAATCAGTATTCAGGATTAAAAAATCTGTATGATCATGTATTGGTTCTCACAAACTCTGACACTTTTTTAATAAAAGCACAAACAGTTCAATTTTATTGAAGCCATCGTAATTCAAACTGTTTAAGAAAAAAAATGATGGTTAAAAAATTACCAAGCTCCATAGTACAGTCTATCGTAGAGCATTTTGGTACTGATGTATACATGTACTAACAACAATTCTCAGATTGTTAAAAAAAAGTGATAAACACTGGGAATTAACTCGTCTCACAACAAAAAGAGAGAAAAAAAGGGTGAAATTCTATTACCTATACCTCAAGATTTATAACAGATGAAACATCCATATGTCACGCCTTCAGGATGAACGAGTCAGATGTTGCAATTTTCACTTTTAAAAGCATTGCTGTTTTAAACAAGAGATTTTTCCAAGCTTTCAAATGTAAAGAAATTTTAAATAATCATTAATATGTTGTGAAAAGATATCAAAACTTATTCTAATTTAAATTATAGAGGAAAAGAATAAAAATTAAAACTTTAGATGGCTTTTTCTGATAAAAAATAATTCCTACTTCTGACTCATTCACGGTGGGTGCGAGACATATATATCAAATTGTACCATCAATAAAAAAAAATTTTTAAAACGCAACAAAAATCAGACAAACAAACCTGTTAACATAGCTCATGAGCCAGTCTTTGTTGACCAGGTCATCCTTCCAGGGTTGAGGAATAGCAGTGAGTCCAAGCTTACACCCTAGCAGTGCCCCGGCAACCGCACCGTTAGTGTCTGCATCCCCTGCCTAAGAAATGAATCAAAGGAGAAGATGGCACATGTGATAATTGCATAATCAGGTTAATATGGTCAAGGTCATTGATATAAAGGTGAAATCACCCTTTGAATAACTAGATTGCTTTGGCTTCATTGTAGAGGATACTCTACTATCTAAAGTGGAATCGGCGAGAAGTCAACTCGCTTGAAGTCAACTCTAGGTTAAGGTCAACGCCTTGCAATGGTCCCGTTTTTTTTCCTTCTTTCTTTAAGTAACTTTATTTCACATTAAGTCCACTGCCTGAAACCTATTTTCGCTTAAAATCAACACCTTGAGGCCGATGGAAAGAGATAGAAAGACCCCAGATGGGTCTTGGGATAGACAAAGAGAAAAGCGGAGGTGGATGGGTGGGCAATCTTTGTTTCCATTCATAATTGAAGACACTGCATGCAGCGCATGCTCGCCTGCCTGGCAAGGGCTAGTGGGGGAGAGGGGAGAAGGAAAGGGCTAGTGCTGGACAGAGGACAGTGACTTGTGGCACTGATAAGGTAGTTCACTGATCATCCTCCCCGCTTCGCCACACCTGTCCAACAAAATCAATTAAAAGTTGAGCGCACACAGAGTTTCTATGTAGGCCTATAAACCCATGCATTCTATCCCAGTGTCTAGAGTAGATCTAGATTCAACCTTGACTAGCCTTCATGGTTTCTCAGAATTCTTTCCTAGATCTAGTGGTCACAGTATTCAAAGATGCCACCTTGACAAGACAAAATTGCCTGAACTTTTCTTTGGACCCCATCCATCGCTACACGCCTTTCCGATTTCAAGTTTTTCTATTGCTCGTTCTTTGCATTAACATAGAACGAATTTTGGGATAATCCTGGCAAGACTGACGATATGAAGGAGATAATGCCCATTTTTACCAAATTTCTTTCTCAGGTGGAATTTACTCACTGGGGTGTCACTATTTTTTTGAGTTACAAATTAGATCTACTATGAGGCTCATTATTCTTCATTTTGTCAGTGTTATTACTTATGATCAAAAATGATGCATTTTACTGCATAGGACACTATATTTCTAGAAAAAAAATAAAGAATCGATTACCATGAAGTTTTAACTTAACCAGGGTTGCACCACTGTGTGGAAATTCTTCCCTTTCAAGTACTGCCGTATACAGCCTGTTTTTTTTTCTTATTAAATGTAACATGCTACACCTGCCCCTGACAGCATGCCAATGTAATCCAAAGGAAATTCACTATTTTAGTCATTTTCTTCAGTTTTCGCCTCAGAACACTCTTGTCAAGTTCTTTAACAACCTGACGACCATTTCGTTCAACAAACATTGAATCCATTTTTGAAGAATTGGTATGAAAAGATAGTTCTAAATCTTATAATCTAGATTAGATCTAGAACTAAAAATTCTATCAAATGTGTTGGTAAAAAATTCATTAATTGTGAAGGTTTTAATGAAAACATCATAAACATTGATGTGGATGTATAATTCCGTCATTCACTGAGCTTTAAGTCAACAAAAGACTGCATTGGCAATGTAGACTGTAAGGCAATCCGGATATTATTGTTTGTTTGCACATGCTCAGTGGCTCATTTTCTTTCAGTTACAGAGGGGACTTAACTCCCACTTCTGGAAAAGTGGCACCTCTGAGTATTCACACTGTCCTTGTTGAGATTATCTAGTCTAGCTCTACAGATTGCACTGTATTACAACTACAGACTACGTAAATTTTGCTATACCAATGCTTTAATCAAGTTGATTTTCACCTATTGCAAAACATTCTCAACCAAGTTCAAATTAGGCCAATTTTTACTTACAAGGGAAATATTCTAGTCTTCTTAGTTCAAAAGCATAAAAAGACAAGTCAAAATTTTTTTTCCTGATTTGACCAAAAAAGGTCTGTCACAAAATATCCACCTACCGCCATTACAACTTTAATCATGGCCTTCTGAAAATCTTTCTGTTTCAAAGCCCAGAATCCAGCTCCCATACATTTGTAGGTGTAGCCGATCTTGGCAGCTTCACAAAGCTGTAGCTCCTTCAACTTGGTGCAGTTCATGTACCACCAGAGATCTTTTTTCTGATAACACAAGGAAACTTTTAACACATGGAACCTTAAGAACTTGAAAAATTTGAAGAAAGAGGCATTCAAAAAATGTTCTTCTATTTACTTCCATCTTTGTATAAGTTAGTGACATATCTTATCAGCCTCATTTCTGATAGATGGTATTGATGTGGAAATCAATTTCTGTGATATTCCATAGCATGACAAAAAACACTGATTAAGAAAAATGTATGAAAAATGGAAGTCTTTATCCATATCTTTAATTCACCAAAATTGTGTGGTTTCTAATAGGCCTGTATCATTTTTAACTTGTTGGAAATTTTGTTAAAGAACTGCCACCGAGCAAAAGTTAATTGTAATTTTTCAAAGATAAAAATATCCCCTCAAATCTGCCTCCTACAAAATGTCATTGAGGTTGCTTACCTCCTCTTCTTTAGTGAGTACTTTGCTGGCAAAATCATATGCCTGTTTGATGACATCAGTCACATCCACAGGTCTTGCACTCTTTCTGCCACTGTTTTTCTCCTTACTGGTGTGTTGCAGCATCAGAGCTACTGCTACAGATACAGCCACTGCTGACGCCTGGCATCTTGACACAAAAACATAGATACACAACTAAATAAAAATATGACAGGTTTGTTTGTTTTATCAAATTTTCGTAATAAGTCTGAACTTCTCATTACCAGGTTTGTTTCTTTAAAACAGCTCTTTAAATTTCAAAGTCAGCACCATGGATTAGTTGATACATATGAACACAAGGGAAGTATGATTGAGCCAACGGGTGGAACAGGCGCAGACACCAGTGACCAAAGCGAGAAATTGGAAAGGCAAGACCAACATACACACAGCTACAAAGCATCTGAAAAGCTAAATAAGTAATTATCCCATAACATCTTTATCAGACTTTATAAGACAGGTCAAATGTCAAAATCAGTTACGCAAAATTGATGTAAAACTTTGAAAGCCATACCTGGTGCATTAAGGAAGTACAAACCTTTATCAACATATGTAAATGTGGGGTACACATGGCACAACAAAATGAAGAATGAAGAAGTTTGGAATTGGATAGGACAGAAACCAATGGGGGAAGCAATAAGAATGAGTGGTGCTGGATTAGACACACACTGAGGAAGCTACACATCATCATCACCAGACAGGCACTACAGTGTCTTATCCTTTGGGGAAAAGGGCAGAGGTAGGCCTAGTGAGACATGCAAGAGATGTGATGAGAGGGAAATGACATTGACAAGAATGGTAATAGAATGGAAAGCTTGCCCCGGATGTAGTCTACTTGTTTGTGACCTCTACCCTGCTAAATGTGAACAGCATTGATGATGATGATGAAGATGATGATGATGATGATGATGATGATGATGATGATGATGATGATGATGATGATGAACACAAGATATTCTCTATATCTGGTGTTCAGCCACGCAGAAAAAAATCATTGAGACCCAATGTAACTCAATCAAAATAACCTAAATTTAAATTATAGCTTGAAAACTAGCTCCAAACATTAGCAAACTTGCGATGAGCATTATTTTAGCAATACATATGAAATTTGTAACTGAGAGCCATATTTGTTTTTTGTTCAAAGTCCCACCTTGGATCATGGTGTGTGCATTTACATATCTCCAAAGTGTTTTTCACAACAGCTTCCAAATCTTGCCACTGGTGTAATCCTAACAGAGATGTGCGCATGACTGCACCATTGGGAGCAACATTTCTCTGACTTCTATCCCAAACTTCATAGGCACACTGTTGAACAAATTGGCAAAAGAAGGGAAAAACGTTTTTGCAATGAAAAGCCTTTCATACTGCTGGAAATCATCACCCATGCAGTTCATTGAAGTATAGATCTGCCAAATAATGGACACACCCTTGTGTAAGAAACCCAATAATCAAAAAGGTTCATTAATAAAAAAAAAGTTTCAATCTACATTTAAACTTTTGGCTAAAATATAAAACTTTTACAAAAATGTAAGTATTTAATAACTTATCTAAGTAGAGCCAAATTAAGACTTGATCATCTGATTTAACTGTACTGCCTTTAAGTCTCTGTTCAAACAAAACTTCTTTTATTCCAAAATCTATTTCAACTTTTGAGGGTACCAGGGGTACAAAAAAAAAAAAACAGCAGCTGGAGTTAGCGTTTTTAAAGTAAAGGTTTGGACATTTATTGTAGCTCAGATTTTCTGGTATATATATATTTTTTGTTCTTGAATGAAGGATGTTATAAACATAATAAAATTTAAACACATGCTTTGTAAAAAATTAGCTCATCTAAAGACTTACGTCATGAGGTTTAGTTTTGAAATCTGGGTGCCTTAAAACTGTAGCAGTGGTCCTTCCCAAGCCCATTCCACCTAAGTCACCCAAATCTGGAAAACCTGTTTTCATCCAACGATAAATACGAGCTGCATAATCTGTTGCTACTACCTGAAAAAAAGATAAACTGGCATCCAAACAAAAGTATACATAGTCTTTAGAATACAATGTGAAAAAGCCAGGGTGTAAAATTATGAGAGCCTTTGGTTTTTTACCAAGATAACCTAATTATGGATTGCATCAAAGTAAAATTTGAACTATGGATTACGATTTTGTACTTTGAATCTCTATCTTTTTAACCATGAGTCAATTGAAAAAAAGCAAAAGAAGCTAGTCGTATTAACTTTGACAAATAAAATGGCCCGCTGGCCTCAATCTTACGTTTAATGGGTTCCTAATTGTCACATTCAATGTCTTGTGTGCCTTTCTGATCACACAAAATGCAATTCCTTCTCATGGAGTTAATACTGCTATGCATCCCAATCTGTTTTGAGGACTAGCATTCCAACTACCAGCCAGCACTTTCAGCCTTTCCAAGGGCGGTGATTTCTTTATTTCTTACAACTCTTCATATCTTTGGAAAAACCTTTTGTTTGCTCTGTGATAGCAATTCAAGTCATCGTCACGCCTTCCCTGAACAAATCTTATTTATCTATGAGAATGGCCTTTGTTTGTTGTATTGTCAATAGCATGCGCCTTTCCAATGCCTTTTTAAAACATAAATATATGTACTCTTGTATGTTATATAAAGTGCTCTGAGCCTGATTCTGAGCATGTTTGAGGTATAGCACTATAGAAATTATATTTATCATCATAATTATTGTTATCACTATTATTATTATTATTATTATTATTATTATTACTATTATTATTATTATCGTTATTGTTATTATTATTATTAATATTATCACTTTCATTATTATTATTATTATTATTATTATTATTTTTTTTTTAACACTATTATTATTATTATTATTATTATTATAATTACATCCTCATCATCATCATCATTATTATTATTATTATTACTATTATTATGTGTTTGCATCCATTGCAGGCTGGTCGGTCTGTGATGAAGAGGCAAGAGAAGATGTTGAAGTAGAGCTATCTTACTCGTAATCCACAGATATTGAGAGGAATGAAACCATTTGAAGACCGATTGCATGGTGTCATTGATTGAAAAAAGCCTTCACAACAACTCATCTTAAAATTTAGGCGTTGGAAAAACTTATGCTGTTTTGAAATGTGTATACTTCGTTTTAAAGTGACTGTGTAGTATTAAAGTGCTGCTAACTAATGCCCTTCTTTTCAGAATCATGAAACTTTAAAATGCTGAGGAAGCAAAAAAGGAATGTGTTGAGAAAGATAAATGCTATAATATTTATTATACATAGGTTTCAGTAAAACTAGCTGACAGTAAGATATGTAGCCTAAAAGTACTAAAATCTATACACTGAGATAACAGACCTGTCCTCTGTTGAAGAGGATGCTATGTAATATGAGAATCATTTGATCTGTGTCATCAGTCCAATCCCCATCCTTCCATCTTGCTCTATGGAAGTCTGGGACCTTCTGGGAATACAGCAACATCTTGGGCTTCTTCCCGTAACACTAGACGAGAAAAAAATAAAAGGAAATGTTGCAAGAAAAAGAAAAGCTAAAGGTTTCCACACCTTAGTAAGGTCAAAGCTAGAACATACGGTGCAATAAATGGCTCTTGACAGACTTGTAATTTGTTAGCCTAGTTGGTTCTCATCTTAAATTTGCCATGGTTATATTGATAAGTCTCATGATACAAAAGCATGTTTACCTGCATATATATTCCCACGAAAACGACTCTGGGTTTCTGCATCTGACAATTTTTTTCCAAAACAAGCATGTAAAACTAGAATAAACGTTGTAAACTTTTCCCCTTGTTTTTTGTCACTATTTTCAAAATGATTTGAGAAATGAAATTTGCACAGCTCTCTCTTCACATTTCTTTATTTCTCTAAGAGTCCTACTACAACATTTTAAAAGCTTGCCCTTACTTTATGAACTATGAGCATCAAATACTGTTAATACAACAGCACAATTTTAAGATAACCTTTATATTACACAATATAAATTTCCCAAATATACAACAAAGAAAAACTAAATTTAACATTATATGATTGTTCAGCAAACAAACTCAGGAAGGACAGTTTTTAAATATAGATTCAAAAATTTTTAGATCAAAGGCTTGGTTAAAATACATTTCTAACTCAGTTCAAAAGAGTCTAGAAAGCTGTGCAAAGCAATCAAATGGAATTGAAGTTTTCATTTATCTGTGAAACTTTCCTTAAATCATTCAGATTCTTCAAGTTATATAAAAGAAAAGTCACAATACATTATTTCCTAATTAAAATTACAAGGTAGAAGTTTGTAAAGCCTTTGCCCTTTTTTAAAAACCTCAAATCAAGACTGCACACTTTTTGAAAATGTTCTAGCTAAAACCTTGTACATGTACCTCTTTTGCTTCGTCTTTTGTCATAAACTCAGTGAGGAGACCTAGAGCATCACCAACACACTGCCCATAAATAGTTGCCAGCATCTGATCCTTTATAATCTGTTTACATGTATCTACTTCTTGAGGCTCTGTTGTGTTGGACGCCATTTTGCAGCTGGTATTGGTGGCTCCTGAGGGTGAAATTATAATTTAAAAAATTTTAAAAAGAACAAAGCAGTAGGGGCTAAATATTCTAGCTTATTCAAGAATCTTTTAAAATACTTTTATATACAGTATATTCGCGCAGGACTATTCCTAGCAATTTAATGCATTTTGCGTAAATTTCTATATTGAGATATTAATCTCTTCATTTTTGTGTAGGACACCTTTTATAATTGTTAATAACTATTTTTACTTTCTGTAATGTTTAAGCAAGGGACTAGGGCTACTTCTATGCATTTCACATTAATTTTAAACGCAATTATCTTTGTTCTTGTTTATGGTTTTTTTTTTTTGTTGCTTTTTCTATAAAAGACAGGTTCCTTGTACAAGATATTTGCCTAGGACTAATGGCTACTTATTGTGATGGATGTTAAAATAATTTGTATGCATGTTGTATTGTAGAATTATTTGTTTTTTTGTTTATTTATTGTGCATTTTCTTTTATAATGGTTTTGTTTATTTGTGAGACTTTTCTTTTATCAGGATCACAGAGCACTAAATTGAGTGGAATGAAGGTGCTCTTTTTATATTTTATTTTTATCTTTATTGAAAATAAATTAAGGGGAGGGTAGGTCCTGAAAAGGGGGGTATAAGGTCAAAATAATCGATTCGCACATTTGTGTTTTTTTAGTAAGTTGAACCAATTCTGTGCACAAAAAAAACAAAAGCTAGTAGTTTTGAGCATTTTTTCTGCTCTAAATTGACGTTTTAGGTTTACAAGTGAGCAAAATATGACCAACAATTTATCAAATTTAGGAAACTAGACCTAACTCAACGGCTGTTTTCAAGCGGTTCAAGTTCCGCTATTTAAGCCCGATTTTTTTGGTATGCAAAAATAAAAAATAACAGTCTGAGAATCAGGTCTGTAATTGGGTTAAATTCCCGTTAATATAATTTGGCTGGTAGACCTAGTGTTCAGAACCGAGAGTTCAATGCCCGTGTAATCTGTTTTTAAAAAATTCATATAAATTAAAAAAGGGATGGACCATTTCACTACTTTTAAAAATGAAAATGTAAAACATTTGATTTGTTGTTTTAAATATACAAGAAACTTGACGATCCAAAGTGGATATAAAATCAACGTATTTAAAAAAACTTTATTTTCAGCTGAAGAACTAGAAATTCTTCCAAAAATGCATCTTATCATGCAGAAAGAATTGATCTTTAAGTTAAATTTATAAGGTACTAAACTTGATGGTGTAGTAATGCAGGTTAAAAGTGACGGTTTGGAGGAATTTTCACAAATGCACTGGCTGTGCCGCGAAATATGGGCAGCCCGATAGTCAGATCCGATTACCAGGCGGTGATAAAATCATAAATTGTGTCTGCAGTACCACTGGCCTGCGTTGGAGACAGGTACAGAAATAGGAACGTCTACTAAGCTTGAAAGAACTTCTCAAACTAAATTCCCACTTTGAACGTTGCAATATAACTCTGTGCTTTCTCTGTCTTCTCCCCGAGTCAAACTCTTGCCTATAAATCTAAAAATTTACTCATAAATTATTAGGCCCCCTTCTCACAATCTAGATCCAGAAGATCTGCCATTCTACGAATACGTCATCTATCTGTCTAACTAGGTTTCTACTTGCTATGCTAGGCCTATTCGGCAGGAATCAAGTATCTAGATCTAAAAATCTAGATAAATCCCATCATCAGAACTGCTGTCAAGTCTCAGTGAAGAACTCACCAGATAAATGTTAGAATAATGCTTTCTTAGTTTAATCTGTAACTTCCCATGGATGAACTAAGAGTAAGAGATAGCATGCAATGCAACTTCCTTGAGTTCCTTCCATCTTATAGGTGACGATGATCTAAAATTAGAATGTTTTTACAAGCTATTTATAGACATAGCCAGCTCCGTGTTTGACAACCTCTAGACTTCATTTTCGGTTTGTTTTTTTTTTACGAGGTTGAACTGATATGCTGAAAATTGTACTTGGTTTTCACTAAGGCAATAGGTTATTTTTTTAATCATCTAGCCTACAATCCAAACACACACAAGAGCGAATTTGTATCCACCGCCTTTTTTCAGTATGTTCCTGCATGGGGGTGGGTTTTTTTTTATTAGCTTGCGTAACTTGCACAATCATTTAAAAGACTTGCCAAATCAAAATCATTCTTTTGACCTAAGTTGAAATTCTTAAGGTACGCTTTATAGTCCCTATGTATCACCAAGATGATTTCTTTGGGATTTCCAAAGGGTAGCGCTCGGTTTCTTCCGCATTCCTTCTTGCGCATTTCTTTGTGTGGCTCGATAGGGAAAATATGCAGCTTGAAAAAAAAAAGCTCTTAGAACACCTTTGGTACATAATTTTGCACCAATAGATCGATCTAAGTTTAGGTCAGAACCATTAAAACCATAGCCTATAGCCTTGTTAAAAGCAAAACTTTATAAAACAAAATGAAACCCCAATTCGTTTACTCCACAATTAGCACGGATTTTTGAAGGGTCTCTAGTGCGTAACACTGTTTCTTGAGTGTTGGGATACTGAATGGTGGCAAGCCAGTTGATACAATATACCTGTCTTTGCACAGTGTTTTGCCTCTGTCCCACACATCGCCTTCTGTTAAACGTAAACCATATGGAATTAGAAGCAAAGTGTTGGGTTGGATTACAGGTTTCCTAACTGATCGATGTTTCCCGGCGACACCAAAGTCTACTCGTTTGCCAACAATACCGAAGAAAGAATGTAGGCCTACTACTACAAAACGATCTGAAATCATTGGAAGCGTGGTTAAAAACATGGCAATCACGCTTTAACGCAAGCAAAGTCAAAGTGTTACAGTTTAGCAATAACAACCACCAGTATAGCTGTATGTGAGCGAATGGCTTGACTTTGTACCTACTTTTGATTGTTGTTACAAACAGATGTCTAAAAACTCATAGTACAGAGGAAAAAGTGGCATTTCAACGATCATTTTCTGTGGTAGTGGGTGAAGAACACAGAGAGAGAGAGAGAGAGA
>BMAT01012169.1:33751-43842 GCA_019649035.1 Elysia marginata | reverse complement strand
AAAAAAAAAAAAAAAAAAAAAAAAAAATTAAAAGAACAGAGAAAATGAAATATTGGACTTTATGAAATTTTATTTTTGTACATTCCATAACATTGTGTTGTTTTGTGTGTGTATTCATGCATTTGAGATCCAAGCTTTGATCCAGTAACTTGTGATATGTATGGGACATGACTGTGAGTTGTAATTTCTTGTATTTGTGTGCAGGTCTTCAGCCTCCGATGTACCTCCAGCCACAGCAGCCGCCACCACATTCAGACCTTGTGCCTGGTGGTTCTCCCGGGGAAAGCAGCACTAGCAACGTCAGCAACATGAGCAACTCTGGTAACGTCAGCAGCAGCAGCAGTAGCAGCAACAGCAACATGCATCCTCTTCAGCACCAGCATCATCACATGCCCAACCACAGGTTCCATCACCACCTGATTGGTCACCAGCACCAGTCGGACACGTCAGGTATTGACACAGACCACAACAGCATCTGCAGCGCGAGCGGTGGTAGTGGTGGTGGTGCAGGGAACAGCATGCTGGGCTACTCCCCAGAACACCATCATCACCCCCACCTACCTCAACAGCATCAGCAGCCAGCAGGACCTCACCATATGGGCATGCACGGCCATCACCCTGTGGCCTACTACCCTGGTAACCCTGTGGAGCCCCTCCCTGGTCTGCCCCCCTCGGCCAGTGATGGAAGTGGTGTTGTAATGGGGACCATGGGCAGTCAGGATGAGAGCTCTATGGAGGCGCAGCAACGGGACCAGAGGCTGCGCACCTTGCTTGCTGATCAGAAGCAGCAACAGCAGCAGCAGCAGCAGAAGCATACAGCCTCGTCTTACTCTATGTCGTCTCCGTCGTACTGTAATAACAGTGTAACATTTAGTGAGAATGGCAGCAACAGGAATCTGTCTGACACAATGAATGGCTGTAACAGCAGTGAGTATTGAAAATGATTATCTAGATAAGAGAGATTAGTTCATGAAGTTACGCCTAGACTAAGTTACATGCAGCTAGTACATACGCTGCCCTGTGAAGACATTTTGTCAAACGCCATACTCCAAGTCAGCATAATAGTGTTGTCAATTATAATCACCTGACAATACTCTTTGGCTATTGTTTAACAGGCTTGATTTCTAGTCAATTTTCACCACCTCATTTGCGAATCTGAATCTCAAATTTAATACCCTTCCCTAAGCTGCGTTTGCTAGTCAAGATCCAGTTTTAGTCCTGCCCCTAAGCCAGTCATACCTACTTTTCATTTCTGTCTCATTTTACAAACTGATAAATTTCACACTTCTGAGAATCTCACAACTTGGGGTTCAAGGCTTCCATCCCAGTAATTAATTTAATTTCAAGTATACAAATTGAAAGATTTTGAAGCAAAATGCCTTGCAACCAATCAAAATAAGTCTTAAGTCGTAATTGGAATGTAGTAAGATAGCGGTATCAAAGAAAAGCTTATTTTGTCTACTTTGAAATACAAACGGAACAGCTCTATTACTCTTCTGTTTAAGTTATAGTCCTTTAAAGTTGGCAGGGTGAGAACTTCTGAAACTTCAGAGAGGGGAGACATTGTGTAACCTCAGAGAGGGGAGAAATTGCGTTAAAAGTTTAGACAACTATAAATGTGTGAAGTCCTTAGTAACCATACCAATAAAAACTTAACTCACAAAACATTAAGTTTCAACATGCATTAGATGAGAAAACTTTTCAGAAATGGTTTTAGCATCAGCATCTAAGAAAAAAAAATGTTACTTCTGAACACCCTCAAACTTTCAAAGCATATATAAACTAGACGTTTTGACGATTTATTTGGATAGAATGCGAGTCAGATGACAAAGTATTTTGACCATTTATTTTACAATAGAAGCACTGCTGGTAGATATGGCCATCAAAGCGTTATGTTCTTTAGAATTGCAAAAATTTATTAAAAGCCTTAATGAAAATCAAGAAAATCAATTTTGGCATTTTATCACACTGACACAATAACAATTCCTTTATTGATATTTTGAAAGCACTGGCTATAGGGACGCAGACAGTGATAGTGAAGATAGATCTCGATTCAAAGGTTTTGTTTTCCATCTTCCCATTCATATTATTGCTCTATATTACTCGATAACATTTCAACCGCTATCAAAATTAGTTTCCACCATTCAATTTTTAAAAAAAAATTTATGGTTTGCTATGTATGTCTAAGAAAAAAAAACTCTCTGTAGTAACCTTATTTAGCCCCCCCCCCCCCTCCTATTGAACTAGGAGTAGAGGTCAAACTTGCTTGACATTGAGATTTGAGCAAGAGTGTACAACAGTGGAAGCCTTGAAGTAGGACCTTGAGAATTGTTGGTAAATAAATGAGGGTTGTAGTTTTATTTTACTATCCCCATATAAGCAGATGTCCTCAAATTTCAAGTCAAATAAGAGTAGTGGTCGTTATTGAGAGAGTCTTAATTGAGGGGTTCTACTGCAGGTAAATGAAGCAAGTGTGGCCATTTTCATATTCAAAGAAAAAATTTGTCTATTCAGCATCCTTAAGACATTTAGTCTAATGCTGTGTTCCATAAGAGCATGACAGTATGGTCAGTTACTATCTCATTACAACAAAAATGCAGCTGCCATTAACAAATTGTTGCCCACAAATTTCATTTCAAGTTAAATCCCTTTATCTCATTTAATAAACCTGACTCTTATACTTCTTTATGAATAAAGCAAAATGTAGTTATTTTTCATTTTTGAAGTCGTTAATAGTTTGAATGAATCATTAGGGGCTTTCAAGGGTTAAAAATTGCATCATAAAAATTACACAATAAGATTATAGTTTCTGTTGCTTTATTTTAACCACGAAAAAGTCCACTATTTTATAACGTTTCTTCAAATTCAAAGTTATTATAGTTGACTGGCTTGGAAACGGTCTTGTGGCACAACACACTATGGTTCTATAGCAAACAATAGTACTGCCTGGTAAAGAAGTTCACCAAAGAATGAAAACGTTGTGTTTTCTCTCCCTCTCCCCAGGTCTGATGCCTGTGTTTTCCTACTCAAGCCAGCTGAGCGTGATGTCTTCGGTGACGCCTGAGCCTAATGGCATCAGCAGTAGTGGGTATGTGTCTGACCTTTCCACACTGGAAAAAACTTCGCCCAATGGGTCAACCTCTTCACGGTTAGTTTGTAGCAGCATGCCATGTCAAAAAAAAAAAAAAAAAAAACCATTGAAAAGGAGAAGATGATTTATTGTTAGCAAGATATATTTTGTTTGCTTCAGGCGATATTGAAAAAATCTTTTTTTTAACTGTTTAGCAGGAGAGCATACTATGAAGATGAAGTTTTGTCATACAAAATGTGCTGCAATTATATGTGACTCAAGTCACATGGATTTCTTATCGACCACACTGCAGATACCTTCTGATGAAATAGTTAAAGGATTTATAGTGTGCAAACAGCTATGAATTTACTAGGCTGTGAGTAAAGTAGCCAGAGCAATTATTGCCCTTGGTGATTTGAGCGCCTGCCTCAGAGATTGTTGCTTTGGCACCTACTGCCCTTCTGATGCAATCATCGGGTTCTGCAAGACAAGCACGCTCTGCAAAACCTAACAGTTAAAAAGTTATGTTTTCACACCACACAATTATAAATTCCTACATAACTTTGGCCAAGGGTTTGAATTTTCTTACTTTCCTGTGGTTGGTCACCCAGTGGTCTCTTTCAAAACCACTTAAAAAATTAATTTACTTTTATTCACTGCAATTATAAAAATGCATATCGCGTTTAGCTGCTTGCACTCCTATATAATATGCTTCTTCATGTTAGATGTACTATATGTGGTATATTGTTTCTGAAGTTGGTAAAGAGAGAATGCATTGAAGGTATGGTGGACAAATTTCTACTGCTACATGTACATCGTAAATTCTATGTAACATCAGGCCCCAAAAATCTTGAGACATATGTTTGATGCATTCCTTTTTCCGTGGATTTTATATAAACAAATATATGTACTCTTTCTTTCTGTCTTCCTCTTTCCCTCTCCCTTTCTGTCTTTTATTTGTCTTGCGTCTAGAGCGAATGAGTCTGAAGTCCAAAATTCGTTTTTATTAAATAAGCTTCATAGGCCATTCATTTTTTTTCTTTTGTCTTGAAATTAAATAAAAAAATTTTTAATATCCCTCCGCAAACAACGTTAGAAAGCATAAAAAATGGCTTGACCACAACAGCAGCAACACCTTTGGAGGTAAAAATAGGACATCCAACTCATTCACCCTGGGCATGAGACATTTATCCTGTGTTTGCTCTCTGTAGAGCTGCCAAAATACATGTAGTACTTTTTTAGTATTTTAGTACCAAAATGAATGACAAACAAAACACTGGGGTACTGATGTCAAACCTAAAATACTGAAAATTCTTTTTAATTCTAAAAATTATGGAATAATCATAAAGGCAAGGCCTGTAAAACAAAGCGGTCATTAGCAAAATAAGCTATGATAATATTTAGAGAAAAAAATTAATGCCTATGAAACAAAAAATGTTATGGGCACTCATAGGCATAGCATCTTCTGCTAATAACTTCATTTATGCATACCTTTGGTGGATCGTGTTCTTGTAAATACTCAAATGCTTTTGAAGGGAGGTTTCAAAACACTGTAGCCAGTTGATGAATGGTTGGCAGCTCTTTCTCTGTCTTTCAACTGCATAGTAATTCATGCCAGGTTGTAGTGGTCAGAGCTGTTTGATTAGTAAGTTGATGAAATCTAACTCTAACTTCTAGAAGATTTTTTTTTATGTCTTTGTTTTCTGTGTCACTAGAGAGAACACCTACAAGTTCAAGCATCACATCCAGAAACGGTTTAGCCAAGAAGGTCATGGTCACCACTACCACAGACATCATCACCATCAGGGACAGCCCAGTGATACAAGCTCCAACGACAGTGGGCGAGATCCAGAACTTGATCAAGGGCAGATCAAGTGGAAGAGCAAACATCACAAGACCCGGCACGGGTCCAGTGCAGGATCAGGTTGTGGTCCAAAGAGTGATATCTATCGTGATGATGATTCCTCGGAGGGCACTAACAGCGGCAGCAACAATAGCAGGAGCAACAGTGGTAGCAGCGGCGCAGACAACAGTTCCAACACAAACTCAGATGAAGTCACGTCTGTGTCCAGCGACTGCAAGCCAAGCCTGCGACGCCGTGGCAACAGCAGCGGTAGCGGGAAAAATTCAGCTCCGAAGACAGAAAACGGCAACTGCTCATCATCGTCGTCATCGTCATCATCATCATCGTCAGGGGCGTCAATGGCTTTGCCAGGTTTCATTCTTCACCCCCAGGGCACGCACTACATGCCCATCTCTGTCCACAACACAAACTTGGCCCATCTGTTCGACACCGGGTCAGACCGCGAGCATGGAGCCCCAGTGTTTCACCCAATCAGCATCCCTGTTCACTTTAGGCGCCCTGTCATCTCAATGCCAAACATTTCAATATGCACCCACATGTCGTCACACAGCAGACGAGATCGCAACAAAGAGTAGTAGTCGCCTCCCCTATCGTGAGCTTTTAAAATAGAAATGAGGCCGGGCCAGTGTTTTTCTTTTTCTCTTTTTTTTTACTGTTTCAATACACTTTAACCAGACTTTATTATGATGTTGACTTTTTACAGCCAACTACAGTTAGTTTACTGTCAAGAGATACAATACAAGTGACAAAAAAATCTACATTCTGTGTTATGGAAAAAAAACTGGTACCTTTGAAAACGAGTTTGTTCCTTGTTTCACTGGCCTCTGATGGTTGTTAATGTATTGAGAAATGGCTGAGGTTTCAGATTTCTGGAAAGAAGTTCAGAAATCAACATGAATGGAAAGCTCACAGCACTGTTAAAAAGGAATGAGAAGAAAATATGAAAGAAAGTTAGGGCTGACGTTTTATTTTGTGCGAACATTTTTTAGGCCTGACATTTTATTTTGTGCGAGCATTTTTTAAAATGCAATTGCCGAAGAGAACTTTCATTTTCAATTCCTATTGTTTAATTTTGTAGCTTCATCTACTTGGTGTCTACTGTCTAGCTTTATTGTTTTAGTGAGGACACGTTTACATATATATATATATATATATAGTGGTGGTTTTCTTCTCTAATGCCCTGAAAATTTTCAGGCTTGCCTTACGTTATCTTGCCTTTGTTGTTGCCCTCCTGTGGAATCTTTGAACATCCGTGCAGTCACTGCGTTTGATGATTATATGGCAACTGAGGTTTTCTTGAACTCCTGTGGACAAAAGAAGTTTTCTTATTAAATCCAACCTGCCAAGAGGAAATGTTGAGAGAATTTTACCATTTGAAAGCCCATTACATATAACCTGAATATCACAGATATATTTTTTATTTTGCCATATTCATCGAGCTTGTAAATTAATTTGCGCCGTCAAAAGTAGCTTTGAATTAACTTTCCTATGTAGGCATTAAATGGAAATCAAGTGTAACAGAGTTTGATAACGTATTTTGACTTAAGACCTCAGTGCAAGACTTGAGACCTTATTGCAAGAATTGGAGCTGCGCAAGAGCAATCAATCTTGATGTGGATGTATTTACCAAGTGTTTGGAGAAGATTTTACCTCACAGTGGGTGATCAGGGCTCTACGCTGTGCCACAGCTTTTTCTTTGGGTCCTCTGATGATACTGGCCTGCCCTTTTTTATGTGGAGTGTCTGTATCTCACGGCAACCCAAGGGCTAACAAGCTGTCTTGATTGGTGAGTAAACCTGATAGATGTAGCTGTTTTGTCTAGTCTTACTGTAGCAGACTAAGAAGTAGAATCAGTGAAAGACAGTGACGTTGAATGCATGGAATATTTACTTCAGGAACCAGGTGGATAAACGAGCAAAAAATTTTTTGTTGAAAAATGATAACAAAAACATATTAAGGTGTTGAGTGTGTTTATTGACATGTATGATACCACTTGCTTAAACCATCTGAAGTGACATTATTCATTTTGAACTATTTTAATATCATGGCTTAAATTCAGCATAAAATCTACTTTCCAACAGTTTTAAAGTACATCTTTTTAAATGAAGTGAATTCATGTTTTACTTCTAGTTTTACATCCTTTTTTTACTTTTCAGGGTTTTCGACTGTCCCATCCTAATTTTCTTGTCACCTTAACTGTTTTTATCCTTGCAGAGCCACATAAATTTTGCTCAAAACTTGTCCAAGTTTTTTTTTATAACAATACATGTATTTCCACTAAGAGTTTTGTGAAGCCCCTGGCACTCTGCTGATTCTGTAATATAATTTGCAATGTAAGAATCATTTAACTGTACATTAAAGCTATCTGAAAGCTAAAAATTCAAAGTACTGTAAAGACTATGCTAACTTCATATCATATATTCTGACATCAATAAAAATGACCTTAATTTTGATTACCTTAGAGTGTCTTAGAATGAGAATTAACTTTAACATAGAAAAGATAAAGGCTTCTTTAAAAGGTTGGCTAGACTGCTCTCCATATTTTACAATTATTTTAAAGCATTTTGACTTAAACAGGCTGTAATGTCAAGATTCATTGTGGTCAATAGCGTAAACCAAATGTTTAGGCCTACATGCACCTTACATCTTCTACTGACCCTGCGATAGTGAGTGTTTTTGTTCCGTAGGCACCAGCCTGCCCGCTACCTATTCTTCTAAAGCCACAAAAGCAATGCATCATCTGCAGCCATACCATTGCTGTGGCTAGCTTTGAGGACCTCCCTTCCTTGCTGCAGTGTAAAGTGGACCTGCTGTGGCTACAGAGATTGAGAGAGGCGTAAACAGCGACAGCCAACCACCAGCCGGCAGCTGTTTCTCACAGAGGGAATGCAGGCTTTGAGTCCTGGGAGGCCAAGTACATCACTTGGTCTTCCAATCTTCATGGCTGTCAGTGAGGGTGCGGAGCTACCCCAACTTTGAGTTTACTCTGTATCTCTCACACAGCAACGCTTATGCTCATCATAGCTTTAGCCAGCTAAGTTCTGATTTGTCACAAAGATGTACAGAGGCAGTTCCACCAAACTGCGGGAGAGCTAGTCTACCTCCAGGTCTGATGTTTAGTGCTAGAGCACCACTTCCCACCTTAACCTTAGCGTTCTTTTTTTTTTTTTCCTGTGTGTGTGTCATTACTTTTTCTTTTGAGCTTTTACTGTCTCCTTTTTTTTCTTCTTTTTTTTGTATGAAAATAGTTTGGTTACTTTTTAATTAAAAATTTTAAAGGTGATTAGAACTTGGGTGTCATACGTAGCCTTTAGAAAAGCTTTGATCTGAAAAGATAACTCCATAAATTTTTTTCTAATCTTTTTTCAGGTATTAATGGTGAGTGATAGCTTTCATTTCTTTTTTTTTTCAATGTTAATTTTTCTTTTAATTTTTATCTTGAAAGATTTTTTACATGAAAGGCTTGGCAAAGAAAGTAAGACACAAAGTTTCATGGGGAGCATTAGGAAAGTAACTCTAAATGAGAGATATTTTAAGTTTAAAAAAATTACCTACACAAATGAATTATGAACAAAAATTATCAAACTTTAAATTTGGTAGCCTGTTTATTGTGGTTTAACATAAAAAAGCTGTTGATCAGCCTACAAAAGTGTGGTGGCCTAATAAGATTAGGTGTATGTCAAAAAATGACAAAAAAATTTTTTTAAAAGGCAACACTCACGTTTCGTTCACGTTTGTATTTTTCAAAATTTTGTGCCAATAGAAACTTGTAAACTATGCAATGTAGCTTATACATTGAAAAAGAAAAGTAAGCAAAGCTTTTCCAAACTAAAAACCACAGTCTATGAACTTGCATGTCCATAAGCCTAGTTGTAACAGGTCACCACACAGAGCAAAGTGGATTTGGAAACTTTTTTGCCAAAGTTCTTTCATGTAAATTTTGTGTTCTTGCGTTCTACACCATGCCAGGGGAGCAGCCATTTGACCTTTTGCGACCGGTTTGGACAAGGTTACGTATGATTGCCTCATCAATTCATTCTCCACTCAATACTCAGTCGCAGTGCAAACCTTCACTGACTTTCTCTCCTTCTAGTGTGTCTGTGTTCACAACTTTCAACGCTAAGGTAAGCTGGAATACTCATGCCTACTCCTCTCCCACAGATGTACCAGCCAAACCCCCCAGACACATTGAGCTGAGGGACCATTCACCAAATAGAATCCTTGTCTGCTTTCTCTCTGTTGTTAAAAAAATAACTATTCCAACATTTTATCACTAAATGTTAAAATACATAGCGTAGATGGTAAGAAAAGTGCAAAACTCTTTCTCACTCGTCACAGATCCCAGCTCAACACTTTGTTGACTGCTGTTGCCAGTGAAGACTGGAATTCTCTGGTATGGATAACTCTATTGTGATTTCTAGTAGACTTTTTCAATGGAGCAGGCGAGGAACAAGTATTGCGGCCGCTGACTTGCTTTTCTCCTCATGCATCACAACTGTATGAGTTGAGCATGGCAACCAAGGGAAATATGAACTAATGTTAAGAGAAAATAATCTAGTTTATAGGTGAGGAGCTGAAAAGGAACAATAAATTTTTGTAGGACCATTAAAAAAGTTTTAAGACATAGAAACAGTTGTAGCCCTATTTGACAAAGGAATGAAAAAGCAATGCTAAAAACATGTAATGCAGAAAAAGATGAAAAGACCAGGAGAAGCGGTGAGGGCAGAGGAATTGGGAAGACATTGTTGGTCTGGTTAGATTCAGTTGTTGTTAGCTGCCATATTCACCCCTCACCAAGAACTGCCAACCCCGATAGGGCATCTTTTTGGGCCTTGTGCTCGTTTCCTGCACTATGTAAGCATATATATCAGTTTTCTTATTTATTGATTATCATTGTATGGTATGTATACATGAATATATTTGCTTTGACTTTTAAGCTTTGTAATCAGGATCTTTCCTTGTGTTAACGTTGAAATTCCTCAAGCTCTCAACATAATTTTTTTCTCTCTTGTCTCGCCAGCTGGTCACCATTTTTTCTTCTCTTTTGATCTTTTGATTCTAGCGACGTAAAAAGGTATGGTTTTGTACTTTTGTAAACTAGACTGACTGTTACAGTATATTCCACCATAATGCAACATCTAGAACATATGGAGGGGG
>BMAT01012169.1:18545-31440 GCA_019649035.1 Elysia marginata | reverse complement strand
TGGCTGTTGTGGACGGGACCTCACTCGGACTTCATGGATCGGCCTTGCTGAAATTGTCAGGACGTCACTTCGACTTAGTGGATCGACCTAGCTGATATGGATAGCATCCGCAAGCTATCTCTTGGATTTCATGTGACTGGCCTTGTTGATGTGGACAGGACATCATAGTATCAGCCTTGTATTGTGACATCACTTGGAATTGATCTTGCTAAGTTGGACGGAATCACACTTTGACTGCCTGGGATCATCTTGACTCACTTTGAGCATCCTATCTGAGGGATTACAGGAGTCAGCTGAGTGCCTGGTAGGCCCTACACTGATGTTACAGGGGTCAGCTTTGCTGATTTGCAAAGGCCCTGTATGAGGTTTTGTAGGATTTTCTATTTTCCTTTGGACAGGCCCTTAGACTTAGAGAGACACTGGCAAGACCCTTGGGGATATTTCAATACCTCAATGCGGAAAGAGACCCATTAAAGACAAAGAAAGACAATAAGAATGTGGAATAGCATCTTCAGATCTATGCTGAGTGTTTTTTTAGCTCACTTAACTAAATTATCAAGCATTAGGCTTAAGTTATTAAAAAGGTTCTTGCACAAACAGTTTGAAGTTAAAGATGCTCATCCATCTGTTATAGCTTTATCATATAAGATGGTTTTAAGACAGTTAAGATTGAAGTAATAGGAGTGTATCCAGATATAAAGGAGGGTAATTTTTTATCCTAAAATACAATAAGAAAATTAAATGGCATAGGATCTATTTTATTAACAACTTTGATATACACAGTAAGTTTTTTTGATAAAGGCATCCTAATTGATTTCTTTCACTTCCTTGTATTTGTGATAACAACATGACTATTTCAAACTGGGGCTCTCCTAAAATGGTGCAACAAAGATAACAAAGATTTTTTTTATGTATTTTCTCAATTTCACCCACTGCAGGCATATCAATTGTATACATTGTTGATTTTACTTTCATCTACGTGTATTTCCTTTATGATTGTTGAAGAAAAAAAAACTTGTTGAACATTTAATTACTTTCTTTTCATACTTTTTTTGTAAACTTGTTATGTGAAATTAAAAATGAAACTCAATATAACATCTCGAAGGTGTCATGGAAGGTTAACCCACAAAATATATAGCCATAATTAGACTGTAAAATTTTTTTTTTTTTAACTTTTAGGATTTTAACCAATAGCCATAAAAGGACTAAAAATTTCCAGCTTACATGATAAGCCACAAAGAATCTTTACAATTACTGAAAAAATCCTCTGTTTGTAACCCACAATAATGTTGGTGATATAAGAGCATCATAAAATTCAAACTCCAATGCTTTGTAGTTGTTTTGTTTTTTTCTTTAATGTAAGCTCAAGATGTTCTAAAAACTGCGTTACAATTTGACATTTTATGATATACACGAATCCAAATTAACTGTGATTTTGGTTCTCTAACAGCATGTCATAATTTAGGGAAAAAAAACTCAAAGGTGATGTTTGTTTGTTTTTTATTTAATGTGATTTAACTGACACAGCATGTTTGACTAAGAGACGCTTTGTCTTTTTGTGTTAAAAAAAAACCAGAAAAAAATACAAATTAAAAAAAAAATCTTCACTATGTTATGGTCACATCTAAATTGTGATGCTCCTCCCCCTGTATTGCACATCATTCTTACATTTGTCCAGATGTTTTATTATTTATGGACAAGCAGCACCTGTGACATGCTCACAAGCTGCACTTGAATGTTTATGACAAATATATAATAAATATATAAGCATACGTAATATAGATATATAGAACACATATATGTGTGATCTTGTGTTTTAAATTAACTTGTTTGAATGTTATAACTGATAAACAAAAAGCGTCTGGGCAGAAAGAGCCAAGCGTCACGGGTCAAACATTGTAGTGTACACCTTGCATTATACGAGTGAGCAAATTCATGTACATAATGAAGTTTCTTGTACGCAAGAGGCAATAAGATAGCTTACAAACCTTCACTACAAAGCTGGACCATCTTCAGACTCATTCCCGTGGTGACTTTGTGTTGCCCATACTTCTGTTATGTAGTCAAGAGACATTTACAAAGTTTTTCTTTCTTTGTTGGTTTTTTTAAAAATATTTGTGTTGCCTTGTTTTCTTGTTTGGCAGACTCAACTTTTTACATTCTCTTAAGGGCATGAAATAGGGGTGTCAATTTTCATTTGTTTTAATTTAAATATTTTTTAAACTAGTTTTCCCATGATTTCTTTGTGTAGTGATATAACTTTATTTTTGAGCAGATAACAGGCAATCATGCTTGCATGATGAGAAAGATTTAGTCATTTCAGGTTAGGGCTGCTCAGAGGGCTGCTGCAAAGCTGTAAAAAAAAAAAAAAAAATCCCCCTAAAATGAGTATCAAAAAGCTTTTGATCTTCCACTTCCAGTAACTTTTAAAATGAAAGCCTCTTGGTAAGTTTATTACTAAATGCTGAAAACTCCTTAACAGCATACAGTTATCCAGATTTGTAACTTGCAATTCTTATCAAAGTCATTATTTAATACAGAATAACACTTACTCCACCATCTAATCAGAATTTATGCAGCCTAAAAAAAGACAAGGGCATAACAAATACTTTTCTTCAACTGTAGTTAAGAGTAAAAAATAACAAAGCTTTTTATGTGTACAGGTATTTAATATTACCAAACGCTTTTAAAAAAATAGGGCCTGGGCCTATGCCCTTTATGGCAAGAGCTATACATAATTATGTATTTACTTTAAAAATTGGATTGTCATAATTTTACAAGGGAAATTTGTTCATCTCAAGGTATTAGGGCTAAGGCAAACTAAAGCTCAGGGTTTTTTTTTCCAAAATGCTGTGTACATCAAGACAGGAAATATTGTGAAGTTACACCCTACTTCAAGAAGTACTTGTCAAAGTAGCTTAAGATTTAACGACAATGTGCATATATAAAGCTCCCATGCCCAAAAAATTTAACTCTTTTACGTGCTTTTCATTTAGGTATAGCTCCCTCATTTTAAATTATATTCCTATTTTTTTTCTTACATGTATTGTTTACTATATATATATATATTTTTTAACTAACAAAAATATGATATAGGCCAACTTTACTGTGTGTTGTGGTAATGATTGAGACGGCGTTATCGTTAAGACATGATGTAGAAAAATTAAAACTTTTCATGTCATTTGAACTTTATATTAGATGTAACTTATTCCCAATACATTGAGAAAGTCAGAGGGCTTACAGATGATAAATATCTTGTACTTTCTGTAACTAGAGAAATAGCAGCCTTTGGTTTTAACTCCTCATAGAATAGTACTTGTTAAGAAGCTTGCATTTTTTTTGAAAAGAAGTGTTCAATCCCATTTTTTCATGTTGTTGTAATGATTTGGCAAGCAATCAGTCCCAAGTTCAAAGATGAAACATGTAATAAGTTGAATATGAAAAGGAAAATCATTTTATTGTGAATATATGCCTATTCACACACACAACACTTAAAGCCACTTGTTTCAGTTTTACCATTTCGGGCAATGAAAAAAATTCTACAAATTGTTATTCACTGGCCTCACGATAATTCCTAATTTGTTTTCCAGGTCAAATAGCTCTAACACACAAACTCAATACATGTAGCCTACCGGTAACTTTAAAAGTCTTGATTTTTTGTCTTAAATTTCGTGTTCGCCCTCAAAATGTTTTACAACAATCATCATTTACTAATTTTTTTACTATATTGATGACCGTAGTGCTCCCAATTTATTCATTCAAGTGATGTTTTTTATCATATTTTTTTGTGTGCAATAGTTTCGGTTTTATTTACTTCATAGGGACAGTTAAGAAAAAGACTAATCAATTTGTAAAGTCAGGATTTAAAGATGATTGTTACAACCTTTAGGAATTCACAAATTTTACAGCCGATGTTGATCGTAAAAACCTAGATTTTGTACCCTAGTAGGTTATAGAATTGTCTTTTTCACCTCATCTGTTTCTGTGCAGCTGATCCCTACTTTGCCTACCATTTGATAAACTGCTCCTTCATTAAAAAATACAGTGGAATCCTGATAAAGTCAACACCTTGGGACCAAAAAAACGTTTTGACTTTAAGAAAGAGTTGACTTAACCATTACAAAGAAATATAAAGAAATACAAAATGGGACTGCAAAACAGAGTTGATTTTAAGCAAGAGTTTCCCTTAAAGGTGTTGACTTTAAGTGGATTCGACTGTATTCCAAAAATATTATACTTCTTACTGTAACAGAGGCAGATGATAAAATTTACATTTTCATAAAGATTTTGCGTTGTGACCAGTTAGGTATTAGCTCTTAAGTCTTATGTTTTGTAATAATCCTCCTAATAGTTTTTGTTATAATATAATACTGTTATTGTAAACTTAAATGCTACTATGAAATGATGTTTTTTTATCATGTAGAACCATGAGTCTTGCTGAATTGGCGCATATAAAATAACATTTTGAATGTTTTTTGTTTCTTATATTTTATTTATTTTTTGCTGCTTGGACACTGTACTTTTTGCTAGATTGTGAGCCTCATCTTTAATGCTCTCAATTTTAATAAGTGAATATATCAATGTATAAAATTGTGCTTACAGTATCGGACAGGTTTCACCGTCTTTTGTTTTATAATTTTAGCAGTTTGAAAACATCAGTAACCAGGATTTATGACAAAAAAAAATTTTTTTTTGCTTCTTACAGCCTACTTCACTTGTACTCAGTATAGAAGTCGAAATTGGCTAAGGAGCATTTTCTTGAAAAAGAATTATAATACCGTAACTATATTTTTCCATTTAAAAACATGCATTATATTTTTCAATCGACAAAAAAATATTTGTTCGCATTTCAATTCAAAATGCTTGATGTTAGACACCATTCAGTTGTTCTTAACATATCTTTTAGCTTAAATGTAAATTACACAATGAATGAAATTTTTTGCAGGCCACTTTGTTTTAGATGCACTTCTTTCATTATCAGGTCTTTATTCTACATACTATGCTGGTACCCAAGTAAATCCATTCATTTTTTTCTTCTTTCTTGTGCTAGAACAGAGGATTTTTAATTCAAGCACTGTTCATTTTGTAAACCGATCATTATATTGTAAGAACTTTTCACCATTTTGTTATTAATCACATGGACTTTAAATTTGCCATTGGATATATTCATTCTGGTGATGTTGTCTTGTTGGCCTGTGTTTTGTGGACGTAATAAACGTAATGTTGGCAAACCTGGAAAATTTAGAGTCTCTCAAGTTATTTTGTCAATTTTTGCTTTTTCTTTTTTTTTTTTTTATTTTAATGCTTGATTATCTTATAAAGCTGAAATTTCATTTTTTAGCAGATGATTATGAAAAATTGGCTGAGCGAAGAATTTCATGGGTCTTGCAACTTGATCTATTCCAAGTGAGTCAAGTGCTGAAATTTCCTCATTACAAACATTTTAACTTTTATACAGTAGTATCTTTTTAAACCGAAATTTTGCTCAAGGGAATAACTATTTCAGAAGGTATAAATGCATAAGCAGCAGGCTTATCGGCCTATGTTTTAGATGTTTAAATAGGATTGTTAGTGTCTCGTTGTACAGTGTTTAACGAATCATAAGGCAGGGATGCAAGCGGCCCATGCTAAAAAAGCAGGAAAGTTTCACACTCTATAGGTGATGGACTTATTTAAAAAGATAGACAAAACTCTGTACTTGTGCCTATACAGCTATACAACTCAGAGGAAGTGTTTGATTTTCTATGACTCTTTCATTTAGGGTGTGTACTTTAACATTTAACCTAAAGAAAAAGCTAAAAAAATTGGAATTCCTGCAAAAATCGGAAAACTTGCATTCCTGAGAAGGAAAAGAAAACCCACTTTGTTGCAAGCGTTTGCTCTCATGTCGTTGACATTGGCCCAACCAGCACCGCCATTTACAATTTACATGCTCAAATTCAAGTTTATAAAAAAAACCAACTTAATTTAAAAAATTGATGGGGTGACGTAGGCTTTGACCATAAGAACTAAAATAACTGATAAAAAATAAACGAGAGTTAAATCTGCATCAGTTGAGCTTGTACGTATAAGCTTATAAAGTCAGGTATTCAATATCTTTGAGGTTAAATAAACCCCTGTTTTGAGGGTGGCCTGAGTATCCCTCTATGACGTAACCCCACATTTTCTATTTCGGAAAAAAAAAAACAGCACAACTTCATTTGCAAATTGCACTGTCAAAAAAGTGTATGTAGAATTGTAGATGGATTTGCTAAAAAACGTGCATATTAAGTTCCAAATTGCTTTTTTAGACAGTAAAATTTTGAACTGATTCTAACAACTTTTTGAAAGTACACATGTACTTGCTTTTATTGAGATTTGCCTTAGCTAACCACACTTTGACTTTGAGTCACCCAGGCAAGGTGATTAACACCATTTGTTACAGAAAGTGCACTGCCTTGAAACTGGGAGTTGAAATTTTTCATACATAAACCATAGCAAAAAGAGATAATACTAGTAAGTAATACAGTTATAATCCTCGATAAACCCATACGGACCCAAATAAAAAGTTATTTTATCCGAGTTTATATTAACCAGTATTATTTTAGAGGAAAAAAAGAAAAGGGACCAAAAATCTACTTTATCCTAACCCAAAGTTCATCTTAAACAGGGTTTATCTGAAGCAGATTCCACTGCATTCAGGCAGCTAGTTGCCCTTTTGAAACCGATATACCTCAGTGTCATTGTATTTGTCCACTTATGCCTCTCTCCCTTTCGCTCCAGCTTTACTTGTCTGCTCATGATTGTCTTTCTCTTTTCTTATCAAAATGGAATAACTCAAGATGTAGAAAAGCTTAAGTTATACAGTGGAATCCTCTTGAAGTCAACACCTTTAAGGGAAACTCTTGCTTTAACTTAAGTCAACTCTGTTTTGCAGTCCCATTTTGAATTTCTATATATTTTTTTTATGGTTAAAGGCAACTCTTGCTTAAAGTCAACACATTTTTTCAGTACAGAGGTGTTGACTTTGTCAGGATTCCACTAATTTTTTAACTCCTTCAAATGCCTTCTTGAAGAAAGTAAAGATCTATTTATCAAGAAAGATTTATTGAACACAATTGCAAAGGGAAGCAGGGCAGGGATAAAGGATCTACTTGACTTTCATGATGGTTGAGTCGACACCCACTTATCAGTTTCTTTTTAGCAGAAAAGCTACAACAAAGGAAAATGTTCTCGGAAATTAAAACCCACTCAAGCAAAAATCTACTCACGCGAAGTCAACTGTATAACTAAGTGTTGTATCTCCGAATAGTGACACCGTGTGTTGCATCAAGTCTAATTTACATTTATAGTATCTCCATTCAAATCATAACATTATTTTCTACCATCAAAACTAACAGGTTTGAAAGAATAGGCAGGTATAACAAAGAAAATAGGGTTACTTCAATAAAACTAAATCCTGCATCTTCTCAACTTACATCAATGTGAGTTGTTGAAAATTTAATTTGAAAAAAAAAAAATATATATATAGCGATCTTGAAAGAAGAAAACAAAAGATAATCATACTTGTAAATTGATACAGTTAGTTATGAAGGTACACAAAATTTTTGTTCTGCATCATTATACATGCCGTATGTGGTCAATACATTTAAGTTAGCAACATAGCATTATGACGCAGTTTAACCTTTTTACACCACACCAGTTGCACCCCTTCTATTCCCTCCAAACACTGTGTTTTAATGGTCATTAATCCCAGTAACCTCACAGAATGAAAGTGTGCTTAAAAAACATATATGTCTTGCAACCAGTCAAGATGAGTTTTAACTTTTAAGTCGAAATTGGAAGGCAGTCAGATATTGGTATCACAGAAAAGCTTATTTTCTCTACTTTCAAATACAACAAACAGAAAACTTCTAGCATACTTGTGTATGAAATTATAGCTATTTTAAGTCTGAAGGGTTAGGTCTTTAGAAATTTCAGAAAAAGGAGAAAATTGCATTTAAAGTTTAGACTACTATAAAGGTGTAGAGACCTTAGCAACCATAATTATCTAAATTAATCATATTGAGCATAAACCAGGTGTGAAAACTGTTCTTTCTAGTGTCATTATCTAAAATAAATAAACTTCTGAACACCAATTCAACTTTGAAAGCCTATAACTAGAAAACTAAGCCATTTGACTTAAAAATCATTTGGAGAGAATGCAAGACATATATACAGGGAAACTTCATTGTCATACCTTAAATCTTTTGGGAATGATGGAATACTTCAAATTAAAAAGGTTCAAATTATAGAACTCTGGGTAGTTTAGTGTCATCTGAGCTTGCTTCACAGAGAAAAAAAATGTTCTCATGCTGGTAATGGAACCCTGGCCCCCTGTGAGAAAACCAGAAGTTCTAACCACTAGATCACAAAGGATTCAAGTTTAGAGTAATTAGTAAGTTCTTGTTTTTACAAAATTTGGTGACCACAGGTACAGATCAGCGTTAAGGGGAACACATTTCCAGCATGTGGCAAGGCACAAAAGACTGCCTAAAAGATTCTCACTAGGCCTGCACTCCCAGTAGCCAGCATGGTGTAAAGCACTGAAAGTAGGCGTTCACTCCCAGTCCCAGCATGCGGCGTGGAAAAGTTAGTCTATGACATGGTATGAAAAGGTAAAAGGATATCATCAAATCATTTGGATGTTACTGCATAACTTTCTATTTCTGAGATTTTGACTTCTGCAGCAATGACATTGCAAGGCGGTTCCACAGACAGCATTACAAATTTTTTACACCAAAAAAATAGAATAATGAAGGCAAAAACACTGTAAAGTTAGGAAATCATTTATGTAACAAATGGAAAATATGGAAAATGAAATGCAAATATTCCAAAATTTAAAACAATGCTTGAAAAAAAACCACAGCTTTTCTTTCTTTCAGTTGGTCAGACATGGACAAGCTACCAGAACCAGTCACCAATCTTTGTTTGTCCATCCTATTTGTCTGTCTCAAACAAGCAGCACCTGTTGGAGTGAACAAGAAGGAAAAGGTTAGAAATTAAGACATATTTCACATCTTGAATCATATTCATGAATTTTCCCAAACATTCTGTTTTATCAGGGATGCAAGCAGCTTTCAAACAAACACAAAATTAAACCTACAGGTAACTTTTGCGACATCGATGAAGTGTGGCGCCTAGCACTGATAATTCAAATCTGTTTTCTTAGAACTCTTTTCATGCAAAACCTTTGATCAATTGGTTTTGTATCAGATAAAAATTCATAATAGTGCAAGCACAGATGTAAACCTTAGGGGTATTCTTTAATCTTTGATAGACTTCCTTTTCCACTTCCAACAAAAATGCAGGAAAATATTGGAGAAAATCGTGAAACTTGCATCCTTGATTTAATTCAAGTTTCATGTTCAGTACATACACATTGGCTCTCCAGGCTTTTACTCTCAGTTTCACATTTCCATTCAGAGTAGACAAGGCAATCAAATACCAAGTAGTCAATGCACATACAAAGAGTAGTAGAACTAATCAAAGAACAGTGAGGTTCGTCTCTCTTAAATCAAAGTTTTTACACATATTGAGGTCTTAACTCTATTCCCTGACAGTTTAACTTCTTCAAAACATTAATTTAAGGCATACAGGAAACAGTCACATAGAAAAGCTAACATCCCAAAACCTACGTCTATAGCCAGTATAGGTGTCTCTCACTCCATAAAATCGTTGTGTTCGTTAGTGTATTGGGAATGAGAATGGAACACAAAGTTATCGTTCTTACCCGCAAGCAAGTGACTTTAAAGAGGGAGTTTGCAAACAGGAACGATAAATTGAGCTCTTATCTCATTCCCAATAGATGGATATTATGAGAAAGGGAAGCACTTATGCTAGACGTAGAGCTATATTCTCTGACTAAAATAAACTTGAACGATTCCTGACGTTCCGTACAGTTTGAATCGTCTTAAAACAATTTTCTTTTTTTTTGTCTACATGCATTTCCAAGAAATTCCAATAATGAGGTTTGTACCGATTTAATCTGTACCAATGGCAGGTTGGATTTCATCTCAGTTTCATTCTCAGTACCAGCCCTTTAGGGTTGATATTTACCACCTAGGTGAAAAGTTTATCTTAAATGAGGGTTGTCTTACAACCTAATAAAAAAAAAACCTCAGTGTCCTGGGAATGGGTTTAGATGTTCTGATAAAGAGTAAAGTGAAAAAAAAGAAATAGCGCATCTGGTATGTAAAAAAAAATTAAACATATATTTTGATTAGCCGGATATTTCTCTTTGTAGGCCTATCTTTTTTTTTATCTCGTTGGACATCTGACTGTAATTCTCAAGAATCAACACTATGGTCGGTCTTAACGGTATATTTCATTCGAAGATAGACTCTGGGAGTGTGAAGTCAAAACATAATTTCCAGGGTAAAGAAAAGTTTTCAACCAATTTCATAAGGAAATGACAAAAAAATAAGGTTTAGAAGATAATTTTAATTTTATTCATATTTGTTCAAAAGTATAAACTTTTTGTATATGCGGCAATCATTTTTTAAAAAGATTACTTTGCCTTCAGTCTCCAAACAAGGTTGTCCATGAGTCTAGTAGGGTTGTGGAGGCTCCACACTTGCCGCCGCTATTTCCCTCGTGATGAGCACAGCTACTGAGAACATTCCAATACTCTTGACCAAAGACCTGCAACATAACAAAGGAGTAACATTAAGTTAGACAACTCGTAAAAGCCTTAAAAATGAGGACATTAAAATTTCGTGCTGCAAAGTTATAAATAGTGTCATCGATATTTTTCCAATACTAAATCATAGACAGATGACAGCAGCTTTAGACTGCCACCTCACCTGATACATAAAATGTCTCACAATTATAGGAAATGAGTGAAATGTCTTAACCTTAGCTTCTTTCATTCCCTGTGAACTTTAGGCTGGCTGGCTGACTATTCCCTGCAAATACACAGTTTTTTAAAGGCATTTTTTAAAAAACTTCCTGAAATTCACAAAAGTTATAGTTCACTTTCTTGTTATGGTAGTTTGACTTTAGAAATGTGTGAATTTTCAAAATCTACCGATAAAAAAATATGAACCGCAATAACACACTCCAAAAAATTGAACACAAACAGGGCCATACGTTTTAAAAAAAAACACACAAATTTTAATCATTTTTGACACGCTCAAAAATAAGGAACAAAACACAAGTCATTGTGGCATCCTATACATGTAAGAAATAAAAAAATTTATATACCATCATATAAAATGACACAGTTCTCTGGCGAATTGATAACGAGTTGGGCAGAGGTTTTTCTGTCACGCATGTGACACAAAACATGATAAAGTTAAGTTTCTGTAAATTAGAGGCTGACTAGAGTAATGTGGCATTATATCTTCTTAAAGGAAGCACAAAGAACTTGTAATTACAAAAAAAAGGGCATTAAGAAACTTATACTTTAGTAGTATACAACTTGTAAACAACTGTCACATACATGACGTTAAACATAGTGAAACTATGGGATCATCAGTGCTGAGCAGCTAGCTCCAACAGTAAAACCAGGTCAATCATCAACAAGTTGCAGTGTGATGGACGGAATAGACAAGCCTCGCATTGAACAGATGCAGTGTCATGAAAAGGTTAATTTTCAAATTAGCATGGTGATGTTTTCAACCATACAATTTTATACTTGTAAGAGTCATAAGTCACCTCATCTTACAAGACTTTATGTAACTCTTTCTTCATTTCTTTATACCTTTCCCTCTTTAGTGTTATCGCTTAGAAATCGATAATCCATTTTTCCCCTTTCAAGTTTCAGTGTGACCATACATCATACATGTACTTTTAGCTTGATCGCACGTTACTTTTGCTTTATTTCCTGACGAGGGCGAATCACCATTGACTTTTTAAAACTTTTTGTGATTTTCTCATCTAAGCTTAAACCATTATCAGCAAGAATGATCCTGACAAAACAAAGCCAATTCCTTACTTGATTGGTGCTGAAATTTTTGGCCAGTGAATGAGTCATACTGATAGTGAATAAAAATTATGATAACTTAAACAAACTGTTTCTATTTTGTTTTTCATTCCTAACTCAAAAGCCTGGAAATTTCCAATGAGATCAAAGAATGGTTGCCAAAAATAGACACCCTTGTCTAAGCAATGGCAAGGTCACCAACTCCCTTCTGACTGTTAAAACAGCACAGACAAGCAATTTGCAGAAGGGGAGAAAAAAAAAGTGGAAGAATTTATGACTCATTAGTCATTGGCAGCTCAATTTTGAGACTTCTGCAGTTGCTGATGATACAGGTTGGTCTGGGCTATTGTTTGCTTCAGTTAATTCCTTTTGCCCTATATACAGCCTCTAGCTCCAGCTTCCTACCACCACGGCCTTTACCACATTCAGTGGTTCACAACCAACCTTAACCTTAGAACTTGTATCAACTGAATAAGTGTCAGCATTGTTTTTGTTATATATATATATACTTTGAAAGAAAAGACCATAAATTTCTGATATAAAGTCTTGAAAGACCAGTATACCCCACCTGTCCAATTTTACAAGCTGTGAACATCTTTTATCAGAGCCGATGATTTCTCAATTATTCTTTCTGGCAGATCACGAAAAGATCTTATACAAATTTTACTGATTGCTGAAATTTGTTTGGACTGGTCACCAGTTTATAAAGATATTGTTTGCAATTCTTAACAGAAAAAAAAACTTTTTGGCTTGAAAAGTAGTAATATTGTACAGTAGTATCCGGTTAAACGCACGGCACTTGGGGGACCCAAAAAGCGTGCGTTTAGGAGATGCGTGCACTTATGAAAAGTAGTAAAAATTTACTAGTAATTTCCCTTTAAAGTACGATACATAATTATAATAAAAAACCGAGTTGTTTCCCTTTATTATACAAAGATCATGCATGGACGG
>BMAT01012152.1:89198-102770 GCA_019649035.1 Elysia marginata | reverse complement strand
ACATGTTACAATTTCAACATATTGGATGGACTCATTACATGTTACAATTTCAACATATTGGATGGACTTACTACATGTTACAATTTCAACATTGAGAAACATAGATCTGTGAAGGAGAGTGATGAAGTGAGGCATCTTATTAACTAAAATCAAGTTTAACAAGTAGATATTAGTGATAATGAAAGGCAATATTAAGCAAAGTTTTTATTAGGTACTACATTTTTTTCTCCATTTACAGAAGCCAAAGCGCGACAAGAAGCCAGCTTAAAGAATGAAATAGATGACCTCAAACTTCAGTATTACGCAGCCAGAAATGCCTGTACCGCTCAGTATTGTAAATACCTGGAGGAACTAATCAATAAACCTGTGCCTGAGGTAAGTTGGCGAGCCTTCCCTCGTTGTTTTTCTGTCAAAACTGTTGTCAGAAATATATTCCTAGTTAATTGTTATCCCCTAGACAGTTTTTAAAAAATTTCTCTCTCTCCCTCCCTATCTCTCTCTCTCTTTCTTTCTCTCTCTCTCTTTCTCTCTCTCTCTCTCTCTCTCTCTCTCTTCCCCCTGCCTCTCCTTCTTTCTCTCCCTCTCTCTCCCTCACACTCACTCTCCCCTTCCTCCCTCTCTCTCTCTCTCCCCCTCTCTTGAAAATATTATAATTGTATGAATAAGTGACCAGGTAGCCTAATTGCTCAGACATTGTAAATGAGGTCTCACACGTTGAGGAGCTCAATCTAAAGCTATAGGGAATGAGAATAGAGCACAAGATTATTGTTCTTACCCTCTAGCAATTTACTTCAAAAAGGGAATTTGCAAACGGCATCGAAAATTTGCGCTCTTATCTCATTACCAATGGCAGAAAGATTTGTTCTTCTGGAAATCTAAAGAAAAAAAAATTCTTTACAGAAAAAGCCATGTGCCAAGTGGCCGATTCAGATTACCTCTCTATAATAATAGTATGAACACACTTATCTTGTGGGAAGGCCTACCTGTTATAATGTATCCATATTACATGTATAAAAGATAGATGTTTTCTTGCAAAGTGACTATTAGTCTTAAGTTTGAGAAGAATGGGAGTCTGCAGGCTTTTTGAGATTTCATGCGCCCATCTCTGAGTTTAGGATGTCCTGGAAATGATTTTAGTTCTTATTACAAATATTTTTGTGCTTACTTCGTATCATCAATTATCTTTTCCTCAGGTTGTCACAACCAAGAGGCAAGCCCAGGGTCTATGTGACCCAGAAACGCTGCACACACTGCAGGAACAAGTCCAGGAGCTGAAGTCTATGAATATAGCTATGAGACAGCAGACGCAAACGTTGCAGAAAAATTTTTCAAAAGATATAGAGAATGTTTCTCTTCAAGTAAGGCGGTAGACCACTGTTACACCTGAAACCTGAGGAAGTTGGTTTTAATTTGATAAAGAAAATAGTTTATCCCAACATTTAGGTTTGCAATTTGGTTCTTTTCTGATTTATTGGATAAAATAGTATATATGTCTTTTTTTTCTTATTGACATAGAAACTGCAAGTTATATTTATTTTGCCAAAGTTAATAAATGAATGAATTTCATTTCTGACACAATCTTGAAGAGACTAGTAATTAGTATATTTACACCTTCATATTTTTTTCACTGAAAAATCTATTGTTTATCAGTTTGCCAAAACAAATACATATATATATAGAGGGCAGATGTTGGCCATATTTGAGAATTATAAATCTCCAACAGCATCTTAGACTTATACAAACTCGGCAGAAAGCAACAAACAGCCCTCCCTCTTTAGATTAAAAACCGGTCATAACAGATTATCAAAACACATGTTCAGAACTTTTAGAGTAGGGGAATCAGAGATGTGCAGATGCGGAGACTCTGCAGAGACAACTGAAGATATTTGTCAGGAATGCTTGCTATATAAAGAAAAAAAAAGAAGAAATTTGGGGATCTACTGCAGAGCTTAGCACCAAACTATTTGACTCACTCATAGAGCAAGAAAAAACAATTTACTTCCTGGAACTGAGGGTATACATCCTTAAAAAAACTAAGCATTTTAAGAATGAGAAAAAGAAGACAGCATCTTAGGTTATAATTAAATTAAAATTTAATCAAATATCAAGGGAAAATAAAACTTTGGAAACTGAACTTCTGAAGCTCTCAAAGAAAGGAATCTTTTTCGTATGAACAAAGTATATATGGGCATGTTCATGTGTTGGCAGGACATTTCCCATAGCTTAACGTTTACTCGTCTTTTTCTTTTCTTCTTTTTTTTTTGTGTCAGATTACACAATCTAAATCTGTCACATTATGCTTTAATTTGAATTATAATCAAAGCTGATGTAAATCGCTGTTTGCCAACTCACAACATATACAGTGGAAACTTCCAAAGTCGAAGTCTGATAATTCTAAGTTTTCTGCATGTGAAGTTTCTTTTCCTCTGGCATTTTTGGATTTGAACTTATAGTTGAAAGTTGTTAAAGTTCAATCCTCTTAATTTGAAGTTCATACTCAGGCCTTCAGAAAGATTTCCTTGTATTTTGCAATCCCCTGTAGTTTTACTTCTCCAAAGCATAGAAGTTTTATGATAAACATTCACTGCACAGAGTTGCCATCCTGTAACCTACATAGAGATGTCTATGGCCCATGGAATAAGTTTGTTTTTGCATTTACACAAAGAAGGGATGAGAGATAGGAGAGTGTTATAGAATTGAGAAGTGGTAAGTAAAGAAATCTGGTCCTGTGAGTAGTATCCAAAGTTTTTCTTCATTCCCAAGAGATTCAAATTCTGAAGTAGTTACCACCTGAAAAGGATACAGGAGCTGCAAGTTTACATGTAGAGAATTTGATAAAATAATGCCTGGACTTAAAAATGCCAGTAAATGAATATGTTTAATGACCTAGTAAAAAAGCCTTTTGTTGAATGCATACAAAAAAGGGTGTATAAAATTAAAAAAATACATAACAATTTCATATCAATTCATGTTTTTGGAATCAACTCTGTTTTTCAGGTTCAAGAGGCTATTTCGGAGAATGCAGCAACATGTTCAAGTTTGCTTGAAAAATATAAGCGTGAAATTGCCAAAAGGAAAGCACTGCATGACGCTCTAGTGGAATTGAAAGGTACTGGCAAAAGATATTTGAAAAGAAATGTGATATAAACATTTGTCTCTATACAACATCATACAATACTAATAGTGTTTATGAGCAAAAATAACCTGAAACAGAAAAAAAACTATCTGTTACGCCCTTAAATAACCCTTAATTGGATCGAAATTCCCATCATCAGTAATGAGAGTGTGAAGCTCAAGCAATGGCATTTTCATAATACTCATGTGATTTAGAACATTTTATTAAGAATTTGATCTTTTGGATAAAATAGAAATTAACTTATGACTTAACTTATGAATTTTAGTTTACAATCAAAAGATATCTTTACAAACACCATTTTCTTCTTTCTTCAAGAGTAATAAATTGAAAAAAGGTGAAAGGTTTAAGGGTGAAAAAAAAAACCCGTATACCTCAAGGAAACATTTTGTAGTTCTTTTTCATTTCCTATCTTGCCTGTTGAGTAAAGGAGTAATGTCATGCTATTCAGTACAATCATGTTCATTGTTTTAACAATGTCAATGGAACTTATTTAAATAAAAATAGAGAAATAAATCTACTTGAAAACAAATTGTGTTTGTATCGTTTTGCCTCTTAACCCTTCATAAATTACTTACATTATTTTGGGAAGCACTGTTTAATTACATTTTGTTTTGCCAAATTAATAAGTTTGCCTATTATGGTACTTGTAAAACTGTTTCTGTTCTTCTCTGACAGGAAATATACGCGTGTATGTGAGACCAAAGCCACTTCTTGAATCTGAGGGTGTACCGTCTGTCTTTTCACATGACCCTGATGATGATACAGTTATTTCAGTACCCTTAAAAGGACGTAATTTTCAACTGGAGAAAGTATTTACTTCTGAAGCCACCCAGTCAGAGGTGAAATGTGAAATGGATTTGCTATATTTATCTGTGGCATTTGGTTCTAATCTTAAATCTTTTATAACATTGTCTGGCGAGTTCAAACAATATTTGCGTTTGAAAAAGAGACTCTAGTTTTCATTTACGTCAATTAAAAAAAAATTTTTCTTGTCTAGCATGCTCTGCTGACTACAAACTTAGTTGAAAACTAAGAAAAAGCAACCTTTTAAAGCCAATATTTTTCTAAACAAATGGCCTGTTAGTACCTTAGCATTTCTTTGGCTTTATCTTGAACTTCAATCTCTTATGCACTGCAACAAATTTGCATTCTTTATATATTACCCGTAATGAATCACATTTTCCGCTATCATATAAATTTCAGGTATTTAATCAAGTGTCAGCGTTGATACAGTCTGTTCTCGATGGTCGTAATGTTTGCATTTTTGCCTATGGACAAACGGGTTCTGGAAAAACATACACAATGGAGGTAAAGTAACAGAATTGTCAACCAACTTATTCTATCATTTTAATGGCATAATCGCTACCATAAATCGCTACCATAAATAAATCTTAGGAAACTGATATCCAATGTATAATACTGCATTAAACAGAGGTGCCACTTTTCCAGTAGTTGCTCGAATTCTGGTGAATGCATAGGCTCTGCCAAAGTTCTGTCAAGATTCAGGTTAGCCTTGGTTGACTGTCGTAATTAGTAAAAATAAAACTGCCGGGAGAAACAATGCATACAAATATGACAGTTATCATCTTTAACTGGCTGTGTGAGCAAGTGTAAACAAACAATAATATGTGGAAACTTTCTTTCATGGCTCAACAGACTGTCTGCATTGCAAATTATTTTCCTTTAACTAATATCTGAGTGCATCTTTCTGTGTGATGGAATCTTAAGATCCAGATCAAGTTTTACACTGTTTTTTATCGGAAAACTTCCTCAATCAATAGACTCTTCTACTTATTATACATTTCATAGATTTTTAGATCTAGACTTCTAAAGGTTATTAAATTTGGATCTTGTACTCCTTGAAAATGGATTTAAGGTCTATCGACTGGAATGCTCGTCAGGATGTCAAAAAACTTTGCAAGAGTGTTAAGAGTAATTGGGCTTGCCAGAAGAAAAGGAATGGGATGGCGACTTTCTTTTGGATTACATTCACAAGATGCCACAAGCTGCACTGGCCTGGCGCATTTCATAGGCCTATGAATATTTCTTTGTTTGATCTTGTTTGTTGTTGTAAGTACTGATTTGCTTTGGAAAGTACTAAAATGAAAGTCGAGTACCGGAGCTATTCAATAAAATTCAGAAGGTGGCAATTCTGACACAAGCTGGCACAAATTTGAGTAAAATTTGAAAAGATATCAGTAAAGATGCCTTTTATAATTAAGGCTTTACAAACAATTCAAGCAGCTACAATTTCTCATTGTAAAGATGCTCTAGAGTATGCCTATAACCTGTTCACAATGTCATTTTGTGTGCTAAGAATTGACTAGTTTTGTGTCCACTTATAGTGGAACTGAGAAAATTGAGGTAAAAATATGACAAGCTCCTAAAACATGCAAAGTCCTATGTGATACTGCTCTTTTCCCCCTTTGTTTTATTACTAAAAGCTTGACAGTTTTTGGAAATAGAACTTTGCAAGTCTAGCAAGCCCATGCATTATCGCCTTTGAAGAAAATCTTGTTGGCATAAAACTATAGAATTCTCAGCCAACAATGTTTTGCTTACTGTTATTCCTGTGTTCATTATGAAAATTCTTTTAAATTTTAAAATGTAAAAGAAAAAAAAAACAAGAAAAGTTCGTACAAATTTACGTGGTTTTTTTCCTTATTAGCAAAAATTGATTAAAAGTTTGGTTATTCAACGGTTGGTTAGTCATAAACTTATATTAAAACAAGCCTCAATTATGAACAGACTCTACATGCTAATAAAACCTTATCCTTGAAATGAGCATTTGACATTGCCTTTGATCCATAATTGGATAAACCTAAACTTTTGAGCTCTTAAAAACAAAATACATAGATTGTACGCCCATATGACTTTTCTTCCAAAAATCATTTTAGCTATTCTAAAATGATTTTTTCAGTCCCTAGAATATGAATGTATATATGTAAAGGTGTTCTGCTGCATATCTCTCTTTTTTTGTTATTATTTAGGGTAGCTTTGAAGATGCAGGTGTGAATCAGCGAGCTCTGAAGTTGCTTTATGATGAAACTCAGCGGGCCACGAACATGACGTATGATATTAAAGCAAGTATGATGGAGATCTACAACGAAACTATCAGGTTGGTGAGCAGCAAAATACGTGAATCAAAAATTTCATGGAGGACCAAGTCAACTATGAGGTTTGGAGTGCATTAAAAAAAAGTTTTGATTGGCAACGAGTATACTCTAGGGGGATTCGTGGACTGGTGAAGAATATGATTGTGACAGAGGCCTACTTTTTTAATAAAATCCTGTTTTATCGCCTGTTAGACTGTAACAAATTAGTCTTTGAGCTGGATACCAGCCACCCCTGTGAATTATCAAGTCATACGGAACAAGCCGTGAGTGAACCAGGGATTCTCGTTATCTGCTCTCACTGAAATGTCAGTTTTTACCTACAAACAAGCAGTAACTGTGGTCTTACTGTTCAATTCACAGGCATAAAAATGACCTCCTTTCTTAAAACAAACTAAAACTCACAGACCTAGAAAGAATGAGACCTTTATTCAATTTTTTAAAGATCAAGGAAACCGTGAAACAAGCACCTAAAGTTTCTGTTTGGTCTGTCTTTGCCATTTTGTATAGACAAGAGAGATTTAAAGACTGAGGGAAAGAGAGAGGGGGATAGAGGTACCTGTACCTGTCCCTTAGATTTGGGATCTGTCGGATCTCTTAACCACAGCTTTCCATTCCTCTCTATCTTCAGCTATCCGTAAATTGTTTTTCAGCCAAGACCTGTCCGTTCTCTGATGTTGTCTTCCCAGCGTTTCTGCTGCCAGTGCCACCCTCTCCTTCTGCCTCCATTTATGCTACCCTGCATGATGGCCTTGGCAAGGCCAGATGAGCGAGTAGTGTGCCCATACCATTTCAGTTTCCGTTGCTGTACAATGGTCAGAAGGTCAACATGTGGTCCAGTGGCATTTTCGATTTTTCGTCTCACTTCCTCATTTGTGATACTGTTCCAGATGGGTTTGAGTTTGGTCAGAGCGGCAGTAGTCTGGGCTATTCTGGACAGTATTTCAGGCTTTGATCCTTCGTCAGAGATTATTGATCCAGATATTTGAATTTTTGCAACACTTTCAAGTATTTGACCGTTGACCTTTATTTCTTTCTTTGATGACTCTTTGTTGTTGGTCATAATCTAGGTTTTCTCAACACTAATCTCCTTGCCAAAATTGGATGACGCTTTGTCCAGTTTTTCCACCAAGCTAGCCAGTTCACATACATTTTCAGCAAGTCCATCGATGATGTCGGCAAACCGTGGACTGGTGATAGGTCTGCCATCAATGCTAACTGTTCCGAAGTGGTCCTCCAGAGCATCATTCATAATTCTTTTGAGGAAGATATTGAAGAGGGTTGGGGAGAGTAGGCAGGTAATGACTTAACAAATACCATTTACTTGGTTCCCAGCAAACCGGGAAATCAGGAAAAATTCTAGTTTATTTTCCTGATCAAGAAAAGATGGGGTATTTTATGAGGAATAGACAAACATGGGAAAAACAAGGGATTTTTTTTGTGATCCTTTCTGCTGGAATATAAAAAAAAATCCCTCTTGCAATAGGATTGTCAAAATCAGCGAGAACTACCGGTCCATTCTACTACTTTTTACTGTGAGCCGATTTTGGCGAGTATCAGTAAGCTTATGCTGGGTCTTATGCCTAGTTATAATTTGTGGGTACTGTACATAACAAGTTTCTTTGCCTTTGACTTTTGGGCATGCAGTGCAGCAAGTAGGGCCCTTTCTTAGTATAGGCACATGTTTTATCATTATAAAGCACAACTAAATCATATTAACATCCCTCTCTGAAATCTTAGGTTTACAAGACAAGGTAGCTTTTCTTCTGATCTCTTCACAGGTTTACCACTGTAGAATCTAACCTTCTTAGCTTCATGGTCTAAGGGAAGAAACTCATGTTACAATTTAGTTGCTGTGCACTTGAGTTATAAGGCTTAATTTTGATAATATGATCTTTAAATTTTTCCATCTCTACCAGGGATATCGTTACCACAATAAACCTAAAAAAAAATAATTAAGAACGTTTATATAGTTATTAAATTACAGTGAAGATTCAAGATGTCAAAAGGCAAATGCTGCAGAGAAATTTATGCAAGTTACATTCTAGACTCTAAGTGTTTAATTTTTTTACTTTAATCGGCTTTGCATATCTTCTTGTGAAACAGTTTAAACTCTAATGATTATTTTTTTTAAGCAATGGTTGGTGGTTTTCCTTTTTTGGTTCTTGTATGTGAATGCCCAATCTTAACTAGAACCAACATTTCTAACCTTTCCCAACTTTATTGTCACCCAGGGATCTGCTGGGTTCAGATCCGAGCGAGAAGCTTGAGGTGAAGATGAAGCCAGAGGGAGGACTTCATGTACCTGGCCTGGTTGCAGTGCCGGTCAAGTCACTGGATGAGATCAACAGGGTGAGTTTGGGCACAGAACACTGAGTACCTCAAGAAACTCATACATACAAATCTTAGGAAATCAATTGACTTTACATAACCCTCTTGATTCCTTGAGGAATGTAGGGGACAGAACAGGACTCCTTCAAGGCACACAGTTGTGGGGGGTCCTCTACTAAGGTTCAGTCTATGGCAAGTTAATGCCTTTTCACCAATAAGTAACTGATTTTTTTGTTATCGTGAATACTTCTGTGCCAAGTCTCTTTGTGGATTCCAGTCCAGGCCCTACCTTGTGATGTTGAAATCAATCTTTGGTGATGTGTGGCTAATCTAGTCCCATTTCCCCTTTTTTATGGCTAATTAATATAATTTATCTGTTTCATTATCTTTACGAAACTGGGCTTAAGAATAAATTGAAAACCTGGTTAATGGAATACCATTTTTTCAAACTAAAGTGTTGATTTTTGAGTATTTTTGTGTGTGTGTGAGTTTTAAGTTAAAAAAAAGATCCAATGCTGTCCTTGTTTTAAAACCTGTTCTTATTAATGCACCATTGACATTTCTTAAGTGTGCATCATTGACTATTCTTTACGTTTTGAGTACATTGGGTTAATTGTTATAAGTTTTTTTTATATTTTACTGCACACGGAAAAGAATTGAAATTTACATGACATGTTGTATATAAATGAACAAAATATGCAGACCTTGCATCAACATTGAACATAGATTTATTTGGAGTAGTTTATTTCTTGCTCTAAAAAAGCTAGTCCATACAAAGAATAATTTGTTATTCATTTTCAATTTTTTTTTTTTTTAATTTTGCTTCTTTTGGCACAAATGAAATGAAATTTCTATAACATGTAAGATTTGCACATTGCTGCAGTATTCCTGATTAATTCTGTGTTTATTTAAAAAAATTGATTAATGTCTTTCAACCACAACAAAGTCAACTTATCAATATCGAGATATTTCTGATTTGGCTGACTGTAAGAAAAAGATAATAAAGTATCTGATCGACACAATTATTGAATTAAAATTCTATCTTTTTGCTCCCTCTCCATGCATCTGAAAAAGTTCTACCCTATTGTATAAACATGTTTCTCGCATCAGATATCCAAGGTAGCCCAAGAGAACAGGGTGACGGCATCCACCATGATGAACGAGCACTCCTCTCGGTCGCATTGTATTCTCTGTGTGAGTGTTGAGGAGACCAACCTCATCACAGGATCAAAAACTAGAGGTAGACCTGAGTATAACCAACATATATGTCATTTCTATGACTATATAGTATCTCAATATTTTATTTTTACAAACATGAAGGTTAAACCATTTATTATTAAAAAAAATAAGCAATTTTCTTCAAGGGGATTTCCAGGTGAAAATCTACAGACAAGGCAAATATTTCATTTTTAATTTTCATACTTCAAATATTTTAATTGAATCCTTTAACAGTGTTTTCTTTAAGTATTGGAGTGGTGTCGTCCACAACTGTGGGTTTTTTTTAAAGACGTCTAAGATTTTATATGACTTTGAAGAAAAAAAAAAGAATGAAGCACGTACCCATATCTATTTATAAACCTTTTAGAAAACTACGATCTGAGAAGAAAGCCTTACTTCATACACCAGCTTCAAATCTTAAAACTTACAGTGATCATTCATTTAGACCTGCAGCACCTGACATTTAAACAGCCTTCCATGTGAAATCTAATGTGCAGAATCTGTGTTAATTTTTAAAAGCCATGTCAAAACATTTTTATTCAAAACCTATTTTTAAACTGATGACCGATTGTTTAATTTGCTTTTCATGATATTTTTGTCCTCTGTTATGTAACTATTGTTTTGTACATAATGTGAAGCATTTTGAGCTTTAGTTTTAGGGAAAGCACTATACACGTTTAAATTGTTATTATTATTATTACCTCTCTGTTTCTCTGCATTTCTCATTATTCTGTCTCTCCTACCACCACCCCAAACCGTCTCTTCTATCTCTGCCGGTTTTTTTAATCCTTCAACTTGCTGACACAAACACTCAGGTCGTCTGAATCTAGTAGATCTGGCAGGTTCCGAGCGAGTGAGCAAGTCCCAGGTAGAGGGAACTCGGCTGAAAGAGGCCCAGAGCATTAACAGGTGGGCAGAATTTATCCCATGACCACATATTTTCTGCAGAGTTTACAGTTCTTCTTGATATGAAGTTCCAACTTGTATACAAAAGTCAGAATTGAATGTTGTTGCTACAATATGAAAAAAATTTTTAAGCCGACATAGGAAAGTCTTAAATTTTCACTGAATTAAATTTTTAGGTTTATTTAAAATCTGTATTGAGATTGTGGTGAAGTGAAATTTTTTTAAAGCCGTTTGAAACAATGACCTTCTTGTTGTACAATTTCACTCTTTCACAGTCAGGCCAAATCTTGTGAGCTGATAATATGTAGAAAGTTGAGACCTAATGCATCTCTAGAACAAACATTTTTAAAGCTCCTTATGCTAAATCTAGGTAAAGAAAATCTCAAGTTTGAAATTGTTTAAGCTCTTAATGTTAGTTTTGCTCATTTCCTCAGGCCTGATTACTTGAAACGGCCAAAAAGAGGTACTTTCAAGGTCAAAATTAGGTACTCCTCAAGAAAAATAGGTACAGGTCACCAAAAACCTACCAAATGAGCTAAAAACACATAACGTTACATGTACATGAATTTCGAAGTCTCACCACAACACAAACAAGCAAACTCTTATATTGCTTATTTATCATAGTATTAGTTGTTCTTATTTAGGATACAAATGACAGTGTTATTTACAGTTTTTTTTAGATGTAGGTAGGCCACTACGTTTTAAGAATTCCCACGGTCAGACTAAGATTTAATGCTTAAGAGACTGCACTCCACAGTCCACAAGGAGAGTTAATTGAGGACTCCCTAATTCTAGACTAGAGTTTGGTTATAAAAAATTTAAGTGATTCAAATGACCTTCTTGATGGTGCTGCTACACAGAGCCACTACAAACGGATCTTCCTTAACTAAGATAGAGTAAGAATACCAGGTGCATGAAATTGGAAAATGGCTAAATTTTCTTTAGCAATACATGTAACAACTTTTACTTTTTTCATCACATCAAGCAATAGTTTGAGTAGACCTCGGGCTGTTTTAAGTGACAAAAAAATCACAAGTTCTCGCCTAATTTAAATCAATGTAAGAGAGCTTAATTTTCTTTTATTTGATACTGCATTAGCTTCAAAGGTTCCATTAAACATTACTTTTTATCAAACAAGTCATCCCAAAGCCATCCACTTCTGACGAAATTTAAAGGCTATATCTAGAGATCTAGTTCCATTCAACATACAACTATTATAGGGGCCTAAAGCTAGATCTAGATCTAGATTAGATCCCATTGTCCACATGAAAGTATAGCCTATCAGTAGTACAGTGTAATTAAAAACTGAATCGGGTGAGAAAACCTAAATCTTATATAGCTATGATCAAGGTATTATTTCCACGATCTAGTCTAGTATCTAGATCTAACGCCTAGACCTGTTCATTGTCCAATGTCTCTGTGTAACGTTGTCTAATCTTCCACGGGATCGAGCCTACACTATTTAGCTTCTGAGGATATAAAGCACTATCCATCTAGAAACTAATTCTGTGTTGGCAGTCTCTAGGTCTAAATATAATCATCATACTACACAAAGTCTACATCTAGGCCAAGTCTATTTATTCTAGGCTGCGGATCTATCGAAACTCTAAATCTTTCAACATGCCGAAGTAGCTACGTTTCCATAGACCTAGGCTAGCTCCCCATGGATCCTTGAATGAAACTCACATGTTTTGTCTATAAATAGCTTTGATTTCCAAGAAAACGAAACTGCAGGCCTAGATTCAGACCTAATGAAAGACATTATTATCTCTGTGCAATCCAATCATTAGTGCGGTCACTGTTGTTTTTTATTCATTTTATTTTTTAATATTTTATGCCTAAGTATCAATTGCTTAATGCAGGACTTGCAAAAGTTGAAGAAATCTGATCGGTAAATTGCCTACATCTATGCTGTAAATTTTTCATAGCGTCCGTAAAAGCTAAATTATCGATTTAACAGTTAAAAAATCTTCTCATATTATGATAAATTTTGCGATATCGAATACACCCGATAAAAAGGGTTGCCCAGCCTGCAGGATTTTAGCCCTGACCTCTGGCTCGTGGGGCAGGCCAAACGCATTGCCTAGTCCAGTACAAGATTGTATTCCGTGTTTTAACAAAGAAACCGGCACCGTGCGTGTGTGAGTGTACGCGCTCATGCAATAAGCCTTAAGCAAATGAGATGACTTGCGTCGCTCTTTAGTTCCCTGTAAATAACACCGGAACATGGAGAAAAACGGTGACCTCTCGTCACATCGTAAAATCTGTACATTTCAATGAAAAATCGTGAATGGCGTAATAAATGGATAAAATTCGGTACGTACCGATAAAATCGGTACAAATAGGCATGTCTGTTTCCTACCAATACTATTTAAGTATGCTGTGCAAGTGGTTTTTTGGCTTACTTTGTGAAAGAATAAGATAAAGTTGGGGTGGAGGGTGGTGGGGGAGGGTGTGAGATTTTTGTTTTTAATCCCTTCCCTGCCTATCCTTGGGGTTAGCAATTTTTGTGTTTCAAGTCATTTGAACGGTCAAAGTGATAATATATAATCATGATGAGAAGCAGTACAGATTATTTCCTTTCCTAAAAATTAGATATTGTTATTTTATTTACTACTACAGTCGGACCCGCTTAATCGGGAAATTTCGGGAGAAGGCATCTTTTCCCGATTATCCGGGTTTTTCCAATTTTCCAGGTCTTTGCATTTTTTACTAAAAATTGGACCTCTCGTGGAAATGAATGTAAAACTCAGGCAGAGAGAGAGAGAGAGAGAGAGAGAACAGAGAGAGACAGACAGAGTAAGAGAGAGAGGGAAGGAGGAGATGGAGACCTAGTCAGAGAGAGAGAGAAGTTAAAAGACGGAGGAG
>BMAT01012152.1:21168-36420 GCA_019649035.1 Elysia marginata | reverse complement strand
ACAAGCTTTTACCATGGGAAAAAGCTGAATTTAGACCTATCTTTATTGTGTTGAAGAAGACATGGCATGCACTGGACGAACTTTTGGGACAGCCTCATATTTTGTGGAAAGATCTCAAAACTTGATTTAAAATATGAAAAAAAAAAACAAAAAAAAAATAAAAGCATATTACAACGTTAAATGCTGCTTTCTCAGAAACGGATTTTCCGACTTCCGATTCATTCGCTCTGGATTCGAGACAAGGATTGAACGCTTATGACTGCGTAAAATGTTATTTTGTGAAATTAAAAAAAATTCTTATTTAACAAAAGACAAAATATGTTCTAACAGCTAGCATAGGCCTATGATATCTAGAATTTCTTTTTTGTTTATGCAAACGAATGCACAAGCACAACAGCAACAAAAAAAATAGCAAAACAAAGTTATTATCGGTGACCTTTTGAAAAAAACATTACTTGTTTTTTTATTTCTGAACCAATCTTTTGAGACGAAGAAACAAACATGATAGAACAATTCTTTGCCGCCACCATTTCTAGCCAACGTTTAAGTAAATTTTGACTACAATCTTGTGACTTTTAGATCCTATAAAAGATAACACAGCCTTCGCAAGAAACATACAAAGCAGCTGTCGAAGAACGTACTTCGCAACAACACCATTGTTTTTAAGTCTCTCATCATAATTATGTGTTTTGTTTATCTATTCTTTACTTATAGATCTGTCTCATTGTCAATCTATCTGCCTTTCTCTATTTATCTCTCCGTATACTGAAGCTAATCTTATGAAATTCTTCTATGTCTCTTCTTCATCTGATTTTTTCTCTCTATTAGACCATCTCTGCTAGCCTTATTATAATATTTCGCCATTCTTTGTATACGCGTCTGTTAATTAAAAAAAAGTTTTTGTTCATTATCTATTAAAGGCAAATGAATTTATCTTATTTACTTTTCACCAAATTGCTCTTTTTGTGCTATTCTTTTCAATCACGTTTTCTGTGTGCCTGACTCTTTTCATTTCCCCTTACTTCTACAATCAATGGCTAACTAAAATGAACTAGGTGTCTTTCTACTCAACTAGTATTCTTTCTGTACTTTTTGAACTCTCCAATGTCTCTTTTTATCCACAACCTAGTCTCAACCGTATTAATTATGCATTGGTTTCTTCTTTGTATACTGTGGGAATTCTATTACTTTGAGCTTTTTTAAATTCAGTCAGAATGTTTTTAATGCTTGGTGTTTCTTTCGCTTCAGTTTTATGAAGCACGATGGCCACATATTCTATTCATCTATAGAGACTCTTTTTCTTTTTGCGTATCTATCTGTTTATCAATTAAACAATCAGTCAATCAATCAATTTATCTTTCTGTCTATCTATCCATCCATCCATCTATCTATCTATCTATCTATCTATCTATCTATACACAATCTTTCTACCTACCTACCTACCTATCTATCTATCTATATACAATCTATCTATCTATCTATCTACTTTTCTATAGACAATCTATCTATCTATCTATCTAACTATCTATCTATCTTACCAAGTATTTAATCGGGAATTACATTTTGGCTCACATTGGTGTATCTTAACGAAAACACAAATCTTAGAAAATCTGATTAAAACCTTTTGAGTTCACCCTACTGTGCTGTCATTTTGATTCTTAAAGCAAAGCTCAAAACGCTTCGTTCGCGTTCCATCAGCACTTGTGCAAAGTGTAGTGTAAGATACAAGAAGAAAAAGAAACATTTTTGAGGTTTTGTAAAGAGAAAGAATTAGTAGCCCAAAAGTTTAATCGTTCATAAAGTTTGATGCCGTGAATAATAATTAAGTTGCTTCTTCAACTGTTCAAAACTTTTTTTTTTATCCTTATTGATATATGTTTTCTAACTGTTGTTTCTTAGGCAATGGACTACAACTGTGGAGTATACTTCCCCAAAACTGGCAAAGGTTACGTCAGCTTTGTGGACCCTGCAGATGACACTTGGATAGAGCGCCATATTCAACAAAGCGAGAGGACTTCGGGCAGCTCTTCCGATTGGGCAGAATTCAACACAGCAGCCAATCGTAGGCCGTTGCCACAGAGCATGTTTTCCGATGGAGCGAGGGCTTTGAGTTCTTCCTCACCATATAGAAATAGACGTGAATCGCCACCTATCGGGGTTTATTCATCCGCAGGTCAACAGGGCCGACCTCGGCAACGATCAATCCCAGATAGTAGAGACGCGCATGACAAGATGTTTAGTAATATCCCCAAAAGCTCCTCCTCTGGATTTCGACAAGTTCTCAATCGAACGACCAACCCTTCATCGGATGCGCGGAGATTTTCATCCACTGCGATGGCTCCTCCTGCAAACCAAAAACGTTTTCCGCCAACGATGGCTTCCAGCTTCCCTGCCCCGTCAGGAGGACGAACCCGCCTGCCTGAGAGCCTATTCTCTACTCTACCCGACCAGGCGCCTGCGAGAACTAAAGTGTCCAGCAAAACCGGTAGAGGTGGCGGTGGCAACAGCGCTAGAGAATCGACCCCAACCTTAGACAGAGCCAGCAGGCGCGCTATCCTAGAGAACGTGTTTCTCAACCAACCTCTAACTAGCACCGCTTTCCTCTCACCATCTCCCCCGAGTTCTCCAGGCAAGAAAGCAAAACTAAAGATCAGATTTCCGACCCAACGGCATACTTTCTCCATCGGTGCTAAACATCAAAAGCAACAACAACAACAAAAACAACAACAACATATGCAACACCACCCGCAACAAAAACAAAAATTTAAGAAAATACTAACTCAGAAACAGCAGCAAGGCAACGCGTTTTCCCCCAAAAGCGCCAGTGATCTTGCCAGGGTCAACAAACGTCCAAGGCATAGCCTGTTTGCGAAAGTCTGCTTCCACTGCGGCACGGCGACCAAGATGGCAGGCTCGTCAGCTCACATCATGACACCACCTCCTTTGCCTGGTGTTGCAGGCAACAGGGATTCTCAATGTTCCAGCAACTGGAGTAGACAAGATTTGGACACTTACGGCTTTGACGGTATCTATGGGGATATAGAATCTCAGGGTAAGTGCATTTATCTAGCCTAATAGTTACAATTATAACATATTTCCTTCAATAGCCTGTAAGGCACCTTAAGGCATTTTAGGCTTATCTAAGCAACAGAACATTTCCCATTTTCGAAAAAAATGTATTATATGGCTTTTATAAATGTAGAAAAAGTGATTTTTTTTAGAATTACTTATTTTCCAAATCAAAACAGGTTTATCAAACATTTTTTTGTTTTCGTAGGGTTCTGTCAAATCTGAGCGACAAGTGACTGACTTACTCTGATTGGTTTTTATATGAACAATGGTCTCGCTCCTCGCTGGTTCAGGCATACAAATTGTCATGATGCTGCAAATATTGACTTAAGGAATGGTATTTCATAAGCGACTTTTAAAGACATGGTCACATGATGCTATTTCAATGCTGCTCGGGACAGCGAAAAGCAGTATCTGCAGGGTAAACCTTATGAGAGATACTGCAATTCGTTTGTCCATGGAAGAATGCAGAAGTTTTTGTACAAGTGCCGATTAAAAAAAATACTCAATAAGTTTTCACGATTGTGTAACACAAACGGATTTAAGCAATCACTTTAATTCGATTTCCTCCACTTGGCCAAAGAAAAAAGCTAGGCAACATTGGGAGCATTTTGACGAAATATGCTTGCTTTATTTATCAAGTTTTTTAAAATGGTTTTTGCTCGTCAAATTGAACGCAGCTGTTTTTGACAGGTCTTTCAATAATCTCTTAAGTGAAAAAGTTCTAGTTCCAGAGAAAGAATGTTCTTGCGAGGACGTTGATTCGAGAGGTAAAGTAGTGGTAGTAGTAATGTAGTAGTAGTAGTAGTAGTAGTAGTAGTAGTAGTAGTAGTAATGGTAATAGTAGTAGTAGTAGTAGTAGTAGTAGTAGTAGTAGTAGTAGTAGTAGTAGTAGTAGTAGTAGTTGCCGCAGAAGGAACAACAATTGTATTCACAGAAGTTATAGTAACATCAGAGGTGCAAATTCCAATAAGTAGTAGCTTCTCTGTATCCAATTTGGCTACGTAAATTCCTAAAATCTTAACGTTTATCTGGGTGTACACAAATTTGTTAGAAGCTAGTATAGATACTCTGTCACTTGATGCTGATCTGCTTCTATAAAAGTTAAGATCAAGATAAAGAAGAAAGAAAAAGATGCCGAACATGAAAAACAACAATAACAACGAAAGCAATCACATAAGCAACAAGTCCAAAATAAAAAAGAACAACAACAACAGCAACACCATGAAAAATAACAACGCCACTTACAACAATAAAACCACCAAATAACAAATCGAAACGTGCTTTCTCTAGTGCAGAAATCTTATCTACCTCGAAGAAGTCCATTAGCCACCTCTCACTCTCTGCATCTTTATGTCTCTCTCTCTGCATCTCTATGTCTCTCTCTGTATCCCTATGTCTCTCCTCTCTTTGTCTCTCTGTCTTTAGTTTTTTTTTCATTCTTTTTACTCTTTGTGAGTTTTTGTGTTAAATTTTTTGTCAGCAAAGGTTCATTAGTATCGCTTGCTTTTCCCTGCGGCTGTCCAATCATTGTTAATCGATTGTTTTCCTATGAATTGCTGGAGAAACCGTGAACAAATTAGCGGTGTAAAGTCTGCACCGGAAGAGCTTCTAACACAATGTTTTGCTTTTTTAATGACAGTGTTGATGTAAGACAAACCTACAGCATACATATCGGCACTTAAATGAAGATTGCGTTAGAGGTTAAAACCTTACGTGTAATCTACGCTTATTAACTGGTAAGAAAAACCGGAACAAATGAATTTGTTATTTGAAGAATTGATGAACTTGTAGAGAATAGCTGCTGGTCCGAGTAAAGACTAATCTCGATAATAACAATTTCCAATTAAAGTTTGAATGTGTTATTTTTTCTTCTTGGAACTAAGAATGTCGGGGATTGTTTTCATTTTATTTCAACAAAACAGACGTTAATTTGGTGTTTTTAACTACATTTTTTGTTTTTGAAGTGCGGTTTGGGTGTGCTTAACTCGGATTGGTTTATACAAATTTCAACTTCGTGACCTGAAACAGATTCAACCTGCTTGTCTCGCACACAGATTGAAAAAGTCAAGTGTCCCTTTTGCACATTGCATAGCCTTCATGCTTTGAACAAGGGCTTTTTCACTTGAAACATTACAAATTGCATAAAACTAGCAATATATTCTTGAACGATAGTAAATGTTTCAGAATATAGGTAAAATGTAGGAAACCGATTTTTTTAAAAAAGGTTATTCCTCAATTAGAATATGCGTTTATACCATTCATCCAACCCATTTGTGCTAATCGCGTATCTACTTTTGGCAGATAAATCAATAACTACTGTTTTAACCACACTCAAAAGGCTTTTTTTAATTCCCTAAGAATGGAAAGTGCCCACTTATTCTTGGGATATAGACTCAACAGCTTTAGCAACACTGCCTTGCGCGTTTTGAAAACGTTGTGTGCATCTTTCGGTATAGCATATGACGTTGGAGACCATATTCTAGATGTTGTTACTATTTAATCAGCTAAAACAGTAATTTTCATCTTTTGATATAGGGCTATGATAAATGACAAGGTTATGATTTTCGGATTGACTAATGACACCACGGGCCTAAAAATTCAAGGGCTGTTTATCTTCACAGACTGATTAGATTTTACGGGTCTGCTCAGGAGGACGAAGCCCATTCCGGAAGAAATCCAAGATGGCTGATGGGCTAGCGGGGCCCGTCAGCCAATTGTCTGCTGTAAAATCCACGCTACCTATGAGTGTTATTGGGTCTACAGTTATCGTTGTCAGTGCGCAAAGTCTATGATATCGACATCATAACCCAAAGAGTCCATTAGATCTTTAGGACTATTTAAAAACTGGGCGCAAGGCCCTAGACCCCTTTCATTACCGTTACAGTATTTTGTTCACATTAATGTGCTACTTGAAAATTCTGAATGGTTTCATTGTTCACCTAAAACTTTATCACCTCGTTAAACCCTACAGTTATTGAAAGTATTATTATTATCTAATATTTTCTATGTTCTAAAGTTTTAACCAATAGCATCATTGAAAAGAGCAGGCTTCATTACTACACGACGCTCAAACTGATGTAAGTTTCTATCAACTTTTTAAAGGAACTATTGAAATTAAGTAATTTACCTAATACGTTTATCTAGATAATGATGATGATGAATAGTGCAGTTGCGGTTATACTTAATATCTTTTTGGGATTGTTCGTTGCATTTGTTGACGTTTTGTTCCAAAAGAATGGACAGTAATTTCCCTTCTACATGTAGAATTAAATGCTCTTGATGGGGTTAAAGAAACCGAAAGTTCTAAAATTATTATTGGAGTTTTTCTTTTACTTCCAATGTGTTTTTGATGCTGTTTTTTGTTGCTTGCCGGAATTACTAGCACTATAATGTTGATACTAGACAATAGCATTAGTTGTGTAAAATATGTTACTTTACTCTGTTATAGAAGGGCAGGATGTTTCGGGAAGCTAAGAATCAACAATAACAAAAGTTCCGACAAACAAAAAATTGAAACATGAGATTTGTGAATTACAGAAACATTTTCTGTCCCACTCGTTAATTACTTTGCCACAAGCTGTACTCTATTGCCTTCAAAGATTCATTTACAGTATTTGTTTCTCCCCGAGGCTAATTTACTGTACTGAAGTTGATGGGTAACCCACGCTAATGAAGAGCACGATAACCCAGGCACAAATAAGTTTCTAGTGTAATGTGTGTACTGATAGAAAGTTAGAAGATTATGCTCTCTTGAACGATAGAGTGCGTTCAGGTCAAAACTACGTGAATGCCCTGGACCTACGGTACGTTCATTGATGTGGGATATACGGATGAACCGCACGACAAAACAGGATAGGGAAGTCCATACTCTGGGAATGTTGTAGACAATCGGTTCTGAAGCCGTGTACATTAATATCAATTACATGTAGCAGTTCTAAGAAAGTTATAAAGTTCGATCATGCTGCCATTTTGTGGGGTCATTGCTTATGTAAAGAATAGTTTATTTTATTTTATTTTAATGAGGCAAGTATTACATTGCTTGTTTACTTTCGTTGATGAATGGAAGACGTGGTTCATGTAAAAGTTACGTAATGACACAGCTGCACTTAAGTTAACTTGTCTAATACATTGCACACTTTTTATTTGATAATGCAGTTGGTCTTTGTAAAAGTTACGTAATGACACAGTTGTACTTAAGTTTAACTTGTCTAATACATTGCACACTTCTTGTTTGATAATGCAGTTGGTCTTTGTATAAGGTACGTAATGACACAGCTGCACTCAAGATAACTTTTTGGATATATTAAGCACGTATTGCTTAATGATGCAGTTAGTTCATGTAAAAATTACGTAATGACACAGTTGCACTCAAGTTAACTGGTTTGATACATTGCGAACTTATTGTTCAATAATGCAGCTGATTCATGCTAAAGTTAATAAATGACCTAGATGCACTCAAGTTAACTTGCCTGACACATTCTGCCGTGGACAAACGAAATGCAGTATCACTCATACGGTTTACACTACAGATACTTCTTTTCATTTGTCCCGGGCAGCATTGCGTGCTTACTTTGTATTATGGTGCAGTTGACTGATGTGGAACTTACGACAATTGCATCTCTGTTCGATTGGTGGTTTGTGTATCCTCTGAATGATAAAGCTGGATCATGCAAAATAGTGTTTCATTACAGAAACTATTGTTTTTGCATGATGCAACAATTATACGAGACTACCTAATATGTACATTTGAGTGTTTAGCTCGTTCAAATAAACCAAAGACAGTTCTTTTAAATAAAAATAAAAAGAAAGACTTGCACTGAGAAAACAATGATTATCAAAGTTTGGTTCGCACAAAATCAATGTCGCCTTGAAAACAGATAGCTTATATTTATATTATAAATTCAGAATACATTTTTTGCGAGGGAGTAGAACAATAGTGTTTCTGTAACTGACATTGTCAAAATGCGACCTCTGCACTATGGTTTTTTATGGATTTTTTAGCTATAAGGTTAGACCTTCCTCCGTTTTGTACAAATATTTTTTGCTGATAGTTTACATTTTTTTGTTGTTACTGATATTCTTGTTGGTTGAAATGTATTATAATACTGTATTTGATATTGTTTTTAGGGTTGTAGCTTTTGGTAATGGAATATTCATGTTGTTGCTCCTATTGTCATTTTTGCAGTATTTAATGTAATGTTATTATAAATTTTTCTTCTTTTTTCTTCTTCTTCTTCTTCTTCTTCTTCTTCTTCTTCTTCTTCTTCTTCTTCTTCTTCTTCTTCTTCTTCTTCTCCTTCTTCTTCTTCTTCTTTTTCTTCTTCTTCTTTATCTTCTTCTTCTTTTCTCTCACCTTAATTTTCTCCTTCTCCTTCTTCTTGCTCTTGTTCTCCTTCCAACAATCACTCCCATTAAAGCTCAAGCCTCATTTGGGCTCTAGAAAGAAAAAAGCAACACATCTTTATGAAAAAACAACGTTTTTGTAAACTTTATTGTCAAATAGACTAAAACACAAGAGACGTTCAAGCTTAGAAATTTGACATCTCTTCAATCCATATTAAAGTTTCATTACTAAGCATTTTTAAAACGTGTGTTGCAAAACCATCGAAAAAAGCAGATTTTCACATGTTTGTTTTTTTTTTTTTGTAACCGCACTTTATCGCTATTCTGAAAAAGACTATCTTTGCCTCCTTATCCAAACTTTTACATTATTGATTTTTTGCTAACAATTGACTCAACAAGTCTAAATGTATATGGCCAGAATTAAACTGCTTAAACCTTTCTTTCAAGTTTTGTATATAATAATATAGGCAAGCGTTTAATAACCGCGAAATAATCTAAAATTAAAAGAAGAATAAATTGTAAAATATCCGAATGGAACAAGCCCAAACATAATAAAGGAACCTTATGTTAAACATGGGCTTTTGACGGTGTTTGTTATGCATTGATCATTGATCAACTTGGATAGGACACAGAAATACCACTGGGAATACCGTTCTTGTGAAACGGTGTACAGAGAATGGTGGGAACGTACAGTTATAGCAAGAGTTTTGAGTTCGCTAGATAGATAGATAGATAGATAGATAGATAGGTAGATAGATAGATAGATAGATAGATAGATAGATAGGTATATATATATATATATATATATATATATATATATAGATGGATATGTATAATTTGTGTTGATAAATTTCTGAGGTAAGCAAAGTAAAATTCAGTAGTCAGTCGCAAGTCGTTCAGAACAGTTTTGAGGTGGATCTCTTTAAATACAAAAAAAATCTAAGCATTACGAATTTCTATTTGCTTCGACCTGCATTGTGTTGTGATGTAGAAAGGATAAAATCATATTTTAATAGCCTATATAAGGCGATAATTCAATATTCTTTTGATAAAAGCTTAACATGTCATACTTCTGACTAGTGCCTTTTTTATTCTGGTCAAGGTACCTAGTTGATCGCAGCCTAAGCGATTTGTAGGAAACGACGGATAAAGTATTGTCGGTTTTGTATGTGGAATGACCAGGAGAAGAATGGAAAATAAATTGCTGGATGAGCAAAACATGTGATAAAGGCATTCTCAGTTTAACACTGATTCCGTAACATGCCACTCTAGTAGAGGCCGAAAAACCCACGATGAGTTGATGTCAAAAAGCTTTTTATTTTACATTGAATTTTGACTTGGGCCGGCCTGTAAAAAGACTTTGTTGAGTTCTGGCTTATTCTAACTACACAAACAACTCAGATAAGATAAATCAATAGGATAACTATGATTCAGATTGTTCAGGTCTAGATCGACACTCTTCCTAAGTCCTTTTTTCTTCTATTGCGATGTTAGTTTCACCAACTGCCATCCGGTAAAGTTGAAGAATAAAGACGCAAATTTGGACAACTGACCATGAAGTCTTTACTTTAATGCATCTGGGGGAGGCCAAAGCCCTCGAAGTAAACAAACCAACCAACGAACGAACGAGCAAACGAGCCAACCAACCAACCAACCAACAAGACGGGTATTAAATCAAAGTCCTGCATGATTGTTCGATGAATATATCTCACTCGACCTTATTAATCAAACTAGAATAAAGCAAATCATCTTGAGAGGTCCTGCGCACTGAATATTTGATGTAAATCACAGATAGATTTGTGACATCTTCTCACGCTGGAGTGTCGGGCCTGCATTACGACGGCTGCATGTACGAGACGTGGATTACGACGCTCAAGGTCTTGTTTGGACAGCTCCGTGACATCTCTGTAAAACTCGAGGGAAGAAAAACGCTCCCAGCTTTGACACTGTCTTGCAGAACTTCAGAAAAATCGATGTTTTTTTTTTAAACGTAAACTGGCATTAAGGTTAATATACAGACTTCTTCGTAATCTCAAATAGACTTGATGTTAGAGGCGTGAATTAAAAAAAAAATTAGAAAAAAAATTATAACAAGGAATACCTTTCCAATTCGTTTTATTACAAGCAGGTAAGATTTCCAACCTGTAGGAAGTTAAACAAAAATGCAAAAAAAAATTCTTGCAATCGGTCTTATTGAGTTAAGTGTTGAATTTTAGCAAATGATGCTTTAAATTTTTTGTTGGCTTTTATTAGTTTTAATACGAATTAATTCTAATATCTTCGCACAAAACTGTCCGAAATTCACGATTTGTTTGGAATGTCAGCGTCTCGAAATGGTTGTTTTGTAAATGTTTTTGCTGCTGTTCCTGCGGTTATTTGTATTGTTGTCGTTGTTGATACGAAGCTGCCCAGTTGTTCAGTCCCTTACCATGTCAGGCGAATAAACAGGGTGGAAGAAGTTCTTTTCTCTTGTGGTTTAAGCTAGGGCATAACAATAGCAGGTGTTACGTGGTGTTAGCAGGTTAGTAGTATTATCGACAGTGTGGCTAGCCTTGGGAATTTATTCTTTTTAGGTGTTGGTTTGTTCTCGCGTTCTGGGTTCTGCACTGAAAGATAAAACTGTTTGGTCTGGTTTGATCAACTGTTTCTTGAAACATGGCCCCCTCTGTTGACCCACATGTCATCTATCTAGCCAATCCTCCCGATCGCTGTTTTCAAGGGTTTGTTGGCAATATTTAGAGCGCAGGGGTGATTTTTAAGGCTCCTGATTGAGCCAGTGTGCCTGCTATTTCATTTCCTTATATGCTGTAGTGGCGTGAGATCCATTACAGAGTGATATCTATGCCATAGCAAGCATTACTTGCTGACTTCCAGTGCAATTTCTTTTTAAGACGCGCAGTTGTGACAAGGTATAAGCCATGTATCCCTCAGTCGCAATGCGATGAAAAAGCTACTATAAGTCGGAGGTTTGAATCATACTCAAGGCAAATATATTTTGAGCTTTTCCGCCAAAGGCCTATTTCTATCCATTGCTAACTTCATACCTTTAAAACCTTTAAACAACTTCAGCACACTTCAAAAATACACACGATCTAATTTATTGATACTTTTATGTGTTTTATATACTATCTACCCATTATTCTTATTAATAATCAAATGAAAAGTTGTATCTGGTTTGCTGCTCTTGTGTCTTTGACTCGGTTGGCCTGTCGTCCGAAACTCCTACCGTATGTCTGTCACCGTCTCTTTATATACATGTCAAGTCTCTAAGCCTTTCTTAACCCCTACCTCTCTACACCTGTCTCTGTCCTGCTTATATAATTATGCCTGTTATCTAATTTACTGCCAAAATCGAATTGTATCTTCAATTTCTTTGATAAGCTAAACTAGGTTTGTGCTCCGGATTCATCTCAAGGGGAATCTCATACTCAGTTTTTTGTCCCATCTTACCGGTCACTTGACAATATGGATAATTCAATATTTGATTCAAGTGTGGTCCATTTGTTCCTTTCCCTTTCGCCTTTCCATCCTTATTTAAACAGCCTATTTTACTCTGATTCTATTAGGTTTTTTTTTTCAACTTTTTTTCTGCCTGTCATTTTCATGCTCTCTTGTTTTTCTGTTACTGTTATCTCTCTGCCTTGACTTCTTTCTGTTTATTCAAGTCTTTTTATCTGCCTCTCTCTGTCTTTTCGTGCCTCTATCTGCCACAATGTCTATCTCTCTTAATTAGTTAAAGACCACAGACCTACCTTTATAGACAATAGCACCTAACAACCAGGAAGTATAATAGTATGATTTGACAGGCTTACATGGGCTCTAGGTATAGACAGGGCACATTTTCTTCTCCACTCCGTCAATTGAAAACTCAGTAGTCATTACTAAGTGGCATCTTCACTGCTGTCATCATACGATTTAGAGTCGCTTTGGCCTCTTTTTGTAGCTGTGGTTGCTACATTATTGTTGGTAACCTTATTATTGCACCTTATTCAGTTGTTGTTTTAGTTGTTCTGGTTTTGTCATCGTTACTGGCATGATGGTTCATGCGGTTGCTATTGCCGTCAATCTGTTTTTATTGCCACTGGACTGCTAGAGTGACTCCTATTGTTATCGAAATTGTTGAAAATTTTCATGCTGTTTAATGTAGTTGCTACTTTTTGCTATTTTATTGATTTTGCTTTTGTTATTGTTGTTGCTTTTTCAGTTCTCGTTATTGTTGCTGCTTTTACTGTCATATTGTTACTATTGTTGTTGTTGCTGTTGCTAATGTTATAGTTGTGTTTGCTGTCATGTTATTACTATTATTGTTGTTGCTGATGATGTTGTCGCTGTCATTTCTGTTATAGTCGTTGCTGTCTTTTTTTCGTTGCTATATATTATGTGCTATGCCTTGGCTGTTGTTAACATTGTCATTGCTGTTGATGCCATAGTTTCTTTAGAGGTTGCGTAATTACAAACGTTCTTTCTCTGTTGTTATTGTGGGTGCCATTTTTTCTGTTGTTGCTGTAGCCATTGTCTTTTATGGGGTTTATTTGTTCACAGAAAATGCTCATTACACTGATTACCTTTTCGAACTCGCTTTCAGTACGTCTTAAGATGAAAACCGATGATAACTTAATTAGCTTTTGGTTTTATGAAAATTATTTCTACGGTCAATCACCTGAAGAAATTTCTTTAGTCAGAGGTTTCTTCAAAAAAGTTATTAGAGTGTTGAATGTGTTTATGAAATCTCTGGACTAGACCATTTGAAACAATTATCTTACAGAAAGTCGATAGAAGTTCTAGACTTTAGAATAGTATAAAAAGGAACTATCTGTTTTACATGCTGCGAAATGCATAATTATTGTGGCAATCATTGTAGCTTTATGTTTAACCAAGATTTGCTAAATCAATCTGAAACTACTGATCGCAAAAACTGGAAAATGTGCTTATGTTCAGACAAATTGATTCAAAGAGCTGTGCCAATTACGGATAATAATTATGCGTTACACATTAAAAAGGTTATTCGAAAAAAGCATTGACCATTTTGGACCGCTCTATAGTTATAACTCACAGGATAGCTGGAATCAGTCTACATTAGATAAATGGGACGAGATAGGATAGGGGAAGATGAGGCGATAAATACAGAAATAATATGATAGTGTGCAAGAGAGTAAAGGGATGATAGGTTTTCGTATAGACATGGTAAATTAGAGGCAACCAGAGATATGTGTGGAGAAAGGTTAGTAAAGAGGGAAGAAACCAAGAGCTAATGAAAGAGGCGTAGCCACGGTCCATTAATCAAAGCTCGAAATCAAAACGCTAAATCTATAAAAAACGAGAACTCTATTGAATCAGCCTGCTGCTGGTATAGTTCTTCTTACTGTCCCAATAATTTAACGACATTATCAATCAGCTGCCAATAGATACAGAGAATGGGAGAGAGAGAGAGGGGAGAGAGAGAGAGAGAGAGAGAGAGAGAGAGAGAGAGAGAGAGAGAGAGAGAGAGAGAGGCAGTTGTAGCGCGCGTGCATCCTTGAGAGATAGCCTGGTGCTGTCAGTAACGTCACCCACGTCTTGGTGTATTGTGTGCAGCAACATCAGATGGACGCTCTCTCACAGGTCCGTCGATCTGTCTGCCTCTCAGTCTGTCTGTCTGTCTAGCTGTCACCTACTGGCAGCTCCTCTCTAAATGACTGGCGACAATTCCTGCTCACACAGACGGCGCAGCACTCGCTCAGGAGACTAGACTTTGCGGAGAGTGAGTAGATTGTTCCAGCCGGTAGCTTGATGTGAATGCGATTCGAGCATACAGGGATTAGAAGGATATACTCACTGATCTAACTAGCGTTAGTATTGTACCGTACGGTGCACCTGTGATTCTATGGTACACCTGTGATATTTTCATTTGTCTGGATACGTCGTGTGAATAAATCTTAAGATGTATTGCTCGTTTAGTTTTGACGTAATTCATCTTGGATTTACTATCTGGCGGTGTGTATAAGTATATAATTGAGCTCGTGCACTGATAGACTTTGCCTCTGTCTGTGATTGTTTGAAGTGCTATATACTTGTAAACCTTTTTTTTTATTTTCGTAAGTATAAAACTATTAGACTAGCGACTTGTTTGAAGTAGTTTTTTTCTACACTGTGTACATATACCTTTACCTGAGTCCATATATTATATTTAATGCTATAGCATTTTAAAAAAAAGTATTATTCTGTTTTACACGATGCTTTTCTTTCTAAAGACCAAACTTAACGAGAAACACCGGCTCCCGGTAGATCGTGAAAGTTTTTAATAAAGGTGAAAAATAAAATTCCTTTTTTATCCAAATTTGAAAATTAAGAGCATAACATCAACCGGAACAGCATAGACAGTTTTTGTCTGCTGTAACAATGCGGACAATTTTTTACATCTTCAGGAAGTGTGTGCCAAGTTGGTAAGAGTCGTGGTTTAATGGTAAATGTTAGTTATTTGGATCATTAGAACCAGGGTTTGATTTACAGTTTTACCAAAGGAAAGGTTTTACCACCATGAATTCGGGTATAAACAGTTAAAAGTTCCCGACGAAACAGAATGATATATTTTGTGTGTACTTCAGTGACATGTGGATCTTAATGGCAGCTGCTTTTTTGCTTGTCTAGGAGGTACAGTTTTTGACTATGACTTATCAAAAAATATGTAGTGATAATAGTAGCACCAGCAGCAGTAATAGTAGTGTTGCTGGTTTCAGAAAAAAATAGTGGTAATAATTGGTAATATTACTAATAACAGTAGTAATAGTAGTTGTTGTACTAGTAGAAGCAGCAATGATAGTAGAAGTAGCAGAAGTAACAGAAGTAGTGGTAGTAGCA
>BMAT01012152.1:2453-21123 GCA_019649035.1 Elysia marginata | reverse complement strand
TTTTTGTTGCTGGGTACCGTACAAACAACTTCTAGACATCTTTATGCCTTTCTATCATTCTTTAGAAGATTTGAAACGTATAAGTCGTAGGTTCGAATCGTACTAAAGGCCGACATTTCGAGCATTTACACTAAAGGCTATTTCTCCATATATCCACGCAACCTTTACGTACCGTGTGTGAGTGAAAACGTATCTCCGGTTCAGAGATGATTCAGGGTCTTTCGTACGAGATGCGCATCTTTTAGTCTCCTTCGTCTAGATCAATGGTTTTACATTTTATTCACACCTGTAAGTCTGCACTGTCTTGTTGATACGCGTCGTAACCCGTAAGTTATGATAATCTAGCTAAGCCAACACACGACTGCACCTCGATGACTTCTACTGTAATACGATGGAGTTCAAAGGTCAAGTTTCCCATCTCTCTTTTTCCAATGTCTCTGGTTTAAGCTAGACTATCTAATCCAATTCTGATAACAGTAGCTTCCTTACGTGAGTTAAAATAACCAATGCCATTTGTAAGATCTGTACCAGAAATGCCAGGCGAAGCATCTCACGTAGCCTTTTCGTTTCCACATCACAAGACCTGGTTCGGCCTTGCTAATTAATCAGGGCATCAGGTAACATCATGCGACCTCAGATTTTTCTTAGGTTAAAAAAAAGTTTTTTCACGTAGAAGGCACAGAAAACGCTTATGTACAATTCATTATTAGGAATTGTTTTTACAAAACTTAAAAAAAAATAAATCTTCTAAAAATATGGACATCAAAACACAATTCAAATTGGTGCAACTTACGAGTAACGACGGACCAGTTCGTATTATGTGATAATGCTTTTTGTTTCAGTAATTTTTGTAATATGGGAAGACACTCTACTTCGTCAATTTTATCTATGAAGCCTCTATATAAGGCTATGTAGTGCCAACTCCTAAAATGATTTGATTAAAGTTGTTGATAAATCTATACTCACTACCCGTGTTTTGGAATTACCTGTTAGTGTTTACAAGATTACTAATGACAAGCCAAGAAACTGGCCTCCACCTCCCTCCGCCGTTTTGTAGGGCCGGTGATAGTCGCAATACTATTGCGGAAAACCACAGACAATATACATAGTACTAGCAAGGCGGAGAGCGTATGCGCTACGGGTCCGCTCAGGAAGACGAAACCAATAGCGGAGGAAATCCAATATGGCTGATGGGCTAGCGGGGCCCGTCAGCCAAGCGTCTGCTGCAAAACCCACGCTACCTATGAGTGTTTTTAAGTCATACGTTATCGTTGTCGGTTTGCAATAGATTTTATGCATCCCCACGACCATAACGTAAGACGTAATAACACCCATAGGTAACGTAGGTTTCCCGACCTATATACGGCTCTTTCTGGAGTTCCCAGATTTAATCCTATCGTTGCTTCTCACAGTGAACGCTTGACAAACGGGCCCTGTAAACCTATCTGTGCGTCTTTTTTTAGATGGTCATCCATGATTTCCAACCCTATGGGTTTCGTCCCCCTGAGAAGGCCCGTGGCGCAAAAAATCTAATGGCGAGTAAGGCCCCGAAGGCCAACCTGAATTGTTATTCGTAGTAGTATGGCGACTAAAGCCCTGTACTCGCAATAGTATTGGGAATTTCGGACGATGATGTTCAAAGGCATTTCGAATTACGTTCCTTTTTCTATTCTGATTTGGAATGCCATTTTAGAAACGTTTAGGCCCACCTTTAGGAAGGTTTGAACGAGGCGTCTCATGGAAATTACTAAGCAGTATAGTACATGAAGAAATTTTCAAGTCACAGGAGAACAACCCAGAAAACAAAAGCTATGGTGCAAGTTATATTAGATTCGGCTCCTCAGTGACAAAAGAAAAGAAAAAAAAAAGACAGCAAAAATATGATACCAAAGTGGAACAACAATGTTTATTACACATCACTAGTGTGACCAGTCCTTAGTTTGCACAATTCTTTGCTTTTCATTAATCCGTCCTCTTGGTGGATCAGAGCCGAGCCCAGTATAAACAAAAACATTAGAAAAAACAGAGAATGGAAACCTGCGCTTACCACCTGTTTTCTGTTTTTAAGAATATTGCGGAGGTAAACATTCATTGTTAGTATGCTTGAATGGCCTTAGACTGTCTTTATACCCTTTAATCTTAAATTTCTTTTCACCATCGAGAATTACAACCTAGTTCAGCCGTAAGGCGATTGCACCTCAGAAATACAAAGTCGATAACAGCAAACTTGTCGCCTTTACCTTACAGCCACCGTGTTCCTAGTAAAACTTAACACTTAGTGTGTGACCAGTCAAAACTAATCAGCAACTAATAACCATGCCTGTATCAGAAGCCTTTGCAATTGTATCTGTACAACCAAAGAATAGTTGAAGAGCAGGACAGTGCTAGCCCTGTATAAATCATTCAGATGACCAGTTATGATGCACAACTTTCTCACCAGGTTCATGTCTTCCGACTTCAACATTGCCGAGAAACAGCTCTCTCGCTTTCAAGAAAAAAAATGCAAAGAAATCACGATAAAAACAAAGCGAAAGTAAAAAATAGATCTGGGTAACAGTTAACTAGGTCGCCATTATATAATAATCTTAACAACATGTCAGGCTTGGTCACTTCTTCTATTACTTTGCTCGATTTAATATAGATCTATGTAAACCTTATCCGACACTTGCTCTGTGTGTCTGTCGCTATATCTGGTCTGTGTCTTGCTATGTCTGGTCTGTCCCTCTTTTTGTCTTATCTAAGTCCTGCTCTGCCTTATCTACCTCTCTGTCTTCCCTGACACCCGCTTTGTTTTTACTGTCTCCATCTCTAGCTTAGCTGTCTTTCTCTGTGTTATCCGTCTTTCGCTTTTTCTCGTCTCTCTCTCTCTCTCTCTCTCTCTCTCTCTCTCTCTCTCTCCCGTTCTGTTTTTCTATCGCTCTGTTTGATTCTTCTTTCGGCGTGTATTTTTGTCCCCTTTGTAATCTAAAATGACTATCGTTTTCTCTCTCTCTCCCCCTATTGATTTTCTCTGTCTCTTTATCATGTTTGTCTGTCTGTCATTCTGTCTCTCCCTTTCTCACTCTCTTCATTTCTTTATTCTTTTTGTTACTAAAGATAACGCCCACGCATATGCACCATCATAATGTTTATCAAATCCAATTATGTTAGCAGTGTCGGCTACATATTTCGAAACTAACTGTGTGCATTATTCAATAGGCTTTTTATCCGATCAAAATCTGATTGTAATTCTAAAAAATCCATTATTTGTCCAGCTGCTGAAATGAAAAGGATTTGCTTATTTCTCTTTGGAAGAGTTGTAGGTTTTGTTTTGAAACTCCTTACGGGCTTAAATAGTGATAACAGAAGAACTTAAAAACAAGAAAAGTCAGGTTTATTTAGCGTTGTTAACAATGATGATTAAATGTTTGCCTTTTTTCTTGAAAATATCAAACAGTATATAGTCGTTGTGTACAGGAAGTGTATCTCTTTTCTGAACTGGCCAAGTTTGCCGGAAACAGACTCTTTGTTAAGCTATTGTAAGTGCTAACTTTGTTTTTTAGAAAGAGGAGTGGTGTGAAAAGCAGGGAAGAATAGGAGAAAGAGAGGTTGTAGATTCACCGAGAAAGAAAGCGACAATGAGACAGAGAGAGAGAGAGAGAGGGAGAGAGAGAGAGAGAGAGAGAGAGGGGGGCTGGAAGAGGGTGCGGATTTGGACGTTAAATCATGCACGACATAAGTGGTGGAAAATACAGAGGGATGAGAACACTGGCATGTTGGAAAAGAAGATATTTACTGGTAAAATTGGACAAGGTTAGTTAGAGAAACAAAACTCTCTGTTGTGAAATTAAAAGATCTAATAAATACACGAATGCTGACGAAGCCAGGTGCGAGCGAAGAGACAAAGCAAAAGGAAGAAATATAAATGAAGATAAAATCAGAATGTAAAAGAAGTTTAACAATGGCATAAGCTTATAAAAGTCGAACGAATTCACAAACCAAAAAAAAAGAAACATACGGTCCTGAAAAATAAAACAATAGGTGACGAATCTTTTACAAGGAGATAAAAAAAGAACCTTGCCATAGAAACACTATCATCCCGGGTAGAAAGAAGCTCAGTTTATTAAGTGCTGTCTTTCTTTTTACTATTATCTGTAGGAAAAGCGTTTGTACTAAGAAGATAACAAAGAGGTAGAGTGTGTGAAAGACAGAGAGGGCAAAAAAAAAGAAAATGAGATAAAGAGGAAGAGAGTATGAAATGGAAAGAGAGATGGAGAAAAAGGAAAAAGATGAGAAAGAGGCGAAAAGTGAGAAAAAAGGGGGGGGGAAGCGAGCGAGATGGACAGCTAGAGAGAGAGAGAGAGAGAGAGAGAGAGAGAGAGAGAGAGAAAGAGGGAGATGGAGAAACAGAGACAAAGGCAGAGACACAGAGATAGAGAGAGAGAAGGAGCAAGAAAGAGATGGAGAGAGAGAGTAGTTACTAACAGTCAACCAGTGGAGCTGTAGCGAAGTATGCTTGGGGTAGCTCTGAAACATCTTTCTCTCTTTCTCTCACTCTCGCTCCTTAGGCCTATCTCCAGCCACTCACGGCCAGAACGCCCCAGTTCAAGTGGTGTCCTCACTCAGACGTAATAATTGTAGTAATTATCTGTGACCGCTGAGCTACTTTGCTCTACCGTCTGTTATGCTAGCGAGTTCACTACAAAGCTTGTATTTCTTTAGTACGTAATTATTGTCTGAACTGGCCCAGATTTTTTTAATGGGTACAGAAAGAGAGCCCCCAAATATTATTAAAACATATAAAATGAGCTGTTGTTAGCGTTCCCAATTTCATTTCTCAGATTCACAATAATTTAAACTAGTTTGCTTTATTCAGACATTCACATATCTTTTCTATTTTATAAAAACTTCTTTACTTTTGTTATAGTGTCCTTTTTCCAAGCCAAAATAAATGGCAGGGAAGAAATTAGGAAACTACCGTAGGAATAGAAATATTTAAAAGTTCCCACACGACAACACAACGAAGTCTTAGTTTGGCTTTGATTCATGCGAAGATTACAAAGGCGGTATTGTTTTACGCTTCTTTTTCTCCCAAGTGTCCTATAGTTTTGTTTAACTCATTGTAATAAAAATTTGTTTTTGTGCTCGGTGATAGTTTGTGCGGGAAAGAAAATCATCGCTGCTGGCAAGGAAGTTTTTTTTGTTTGTATCGAGTCATGTAAGAGATGCACTTAGTCTTTCAGCAAGTTATGAGAATTTGTACTTCCTGCTCTCTCCCTGTCTGTCTGTATGTATAAAACTTATCTCTCCCACTCCCTGCACAGTTTAACACCACACTTGTAGGATTTTCAACCAGTTCTACTGTGTTGTCAACCTCATTGAGACAGGCCGATGTGCTCAAAATGTTGACCCAATTACCTCCTCTGGTAGCGTTTTCCGAAGATCAAGTGACCAACCGCAAGTAATCACAGGCAAAAATCAATGTAAATTCTAGCCTGATTCTGTATTTTTTTTCTTTTGCCAAAATGTATTAGTACGATTATTTTCGTTTTCAGGACGCAGGTATAGTGTGCTCCTAAAGCACATGGGATTTCTATAACATTGAGCACGCTGTGTGCTCTTGCCGGAGACACTAAGCCCATCGTGGCATTTATTTTTTGGTTAGATTGTTTCGGTTGTTATATACATTTGAACTAAAAGATAGTAATTTTACAACCAATATTCTTGCATACACTGGGAACTAATGCAATGAGATGGGCATTCGAATTATATAGCACGTTTTCGATGTTTCAAGAACAAGCCACGCCGCAATGTTCCTAAACGGTTGCAGTTTTCTGAGATATTTGTTGGCCATGTTGAAACAAGAGAACTGCTATGATCCATTCGTAAGAAAGAAAAGAAATGGTAAAAAAAGAATATCAGGTGCTATGATTTACAACTGCTGAAATCTGCACAGTTCTGCTTAGTTTAAAGTACAGTTTTCTACATTAATTGTACTATAATTGGTCGTTTGCTCACGAAAAATTACTTCTAGGTGTCAAGCTTTTTCAGACATAGTCCAACAAATATAAGTGGCATCATTTTAATAAGAACCTTTATTCCACAAGAGAAGTTTTTATTCGTCTTGGTTAAGTTTCAGTATATAAAATTTATGATTGGATACTTGCAACACATTCGTTGGTGTTTATCAATATATATTCCGTATTTGATTGGATGCTAGAGCATGGTGGCTGAGTATCATCAGCGGATGTATGTCTTCCAACCAGCCCAAATGCGTCCTAAGTCGGAATTAGGAGTCAGATATTGGTATCGCAGCTTATTTTCCCTACTTCCAAATACAACACAAAGAAAAGCTCTATCATGCTTCTGTATGAAGTTTTTGCCGTTTGAAGTTGGCAGGGTTAGGACTTGAAAAATTTCACAAAGGGGAGAAAACAGCATTTAAAGTTCAGGCGTTTATAAAGGTATTGAGGCCTTAAAAACCATACCAACTAAAACTAAACGCTTAAAAATGAAATTTGAACATCCATTTTGAGTAAAAACTGTTTAGAAATGGCTTTAGACTCAATATCTGAAATTTAAAAAAATTGACCTCTGAACACCTACTAAACTTTAAAAGCCTGCATCTCAAAACCAAGCCTTTCGACTTACGACTCATTTGGAGAGAATGCGAGACAAATTATGATTCATATGGCAATTATTAATTACATATTATTCTCCATATTGGTTGGGTGTACAAACTATTTATAGAGACTTGAATAACGCCCCCAGTGGCACGAGTACACTGTATTTACATCATGCTGTATTGATAACTGTCCTGTTATGAGAACTGACTGTACTGTCTAAATTACATGACTTATACGATTCTAGACCCCCCCCCCACTCGTCAGTCCAAACGTATATGGATTGAGTCAAATAGAACTGAGTAATCAAAACCTAAACTAAAAGTAACAAATTAATAAAATAGGAATGTTCCCTTTGCCAGCGGTAAATAATATTGTACTTTCAACAGTGCGGTCTCTGTTTGATGATAGACACACTAACATACACTAACATACACTAATAGCTACTCAAAAAAATTACGTTTGTAGAAATCACACCATTACTTTTACTAATTTTTGGAAATGCACATATTGGATTTAAACCAGCTCTCAATTGTTTTGCATCTGTATAATTTACACCAGTACTTATTTATTGCAAGAATTGTGTTTGTAGGATTCAAACCAGTGCATACTTGTTGAGGGTTCCATATATTACTTGAACTAGTTTTTCAACAAATACCTTTGTATGGTTCACTTCAGTACTTAGCACAGGGTTTAAAAATACTTCTGTAGATGTCCCCTCAGTACTTATGTGAAGAACATTTAGGACGATTCTCCTCTATGCTCACCGTAAACAATACGTTAGCTGGTTGCGACAAATATGTGTGTATAAATAACGTCATTTTTGTATCAACTGCGAAATTCTCAGTGCAGAACTTACACCATTTAAGGTTTTTTTTTGTTACTGGAAGAAACTCATGCGTTATATAACCTTTCATATTTTTATAAGCCAAACAAATTTTTTTTTAAAAAAGTGACTGTTTATCATTTGCAGATAAAACAACGTTAATTGCACAGAAACCATTAAAAACAATTCTTGAAAAGTGGCGAGGCATTGGTGATTGTGTTAACTAATTTTGTAAGAGTTTTAATGAAAACTCTCCAGTTCAAAATACCAAGGAGGTATGAACAACAATCAGGGACTTTTTTCCACGAATAATGCTATTATATAATCTACTGTGAACTGGATCAACGGATATGCGTTATCAGCCCTAATTCAACCGCGGAAGTGAATGATAAACGGACGCCCGTTTAGATAGATTATTTAAAAAAAAAATCTATTGGGATTCTAACATCAAGGATAGTTTGTGCCCTGGCGTGATAATGTCAGAGACCATCGGCAACGCTGAAGTGACGATATCCATTACCAAAGGTAAACTTGTCGAATGTTTGTAACATGAAATTTACGTTGCACTTCCTTTAAATAAACAGGCATATGTATTTTTAAGTTCAATCTCTCTTAAATAGATTTGAACCAGTACTAGAGCATTTAAACTTGATGTGACATAAAACACCTCCCGAGTCAAACAAACAAGTCAGAGTTATAACGTTATCAATTTTGTTAGACTATAAACAAATAAAGTTTAGTTTATGATTGAATTCATGATTCAGGCTTGTGCGTTCGTTACTTACGTCGCCTGTCTTTCAGTTTCTTAGTCAGTCGAATTTATCTTTTGTCAGTCGAATTTATCTCTTCTGTCTCGTCATAACACCTGTTCCCCCCCTCTCTCTTTATCTTGTTCGCCTCCTCTCTCTCTCTCTCTCTTACTTTTTCTCTACCCCTCTCTCTTTCTCTCTCTTTCTCCCTTTCTCTATTTGCCTTGCTTTATGACAACTTTTTCGCATCTTTATTCCTCTTTATCATATTTTCCGTGCATTTCCTTGTTTTTTTTTTGTTTTTTTTTTTGCTTTTTGATGTTTTTTCCCCCCTCTTTCTACCACTCTTTTTCCTGTAATCCCCTCTACCTTCTTGCTCATATAATGCATGCTTTCATGTTTGTGACACCTAATCCCTTTTTAACTCAACTCACATTTGAACGAATCTTTCATACACAGAAGAAATGTCATGCAGTCAGTCTAAATGAGTGTTAAGTCGAAATCAAAGCGTTGTAAGATATAAAACTGGTATCACAGAAAAGCTTTTTTTTCTCTTCGTTCAAATACGGCAAACAGAAAAGTTTGATTATGTTTCTCTGTGAATTTACATCTGTTTGAAGTTAAGAGGGTTAGGACTTCTGAAAATTCAGAAAGGGGAGACATACCAATTAAAATTTAACACTTTAAACATGTAGATTTACTATGAATTAGATGTGAAAACTTTTCAGAAATGGTTTTAGCGTCAATATTATAAAAAAATATTGACTTCTGAAAGCCTACTTAACTTCGAAAGCATCTCAAAACTAGACTGTGTGACTTTATACTCATTTGGATAGGATGCGAGAGTAATAGAGAAGCGTGTTGGTAGCTACGAGCAACCCTTTGAAGCTTGTGATTCTCTGTTCAAATCTTTGGAACTCATTATTTAGTCATTATCTTTTTGATATCTCCAAGTGTCATGAACTAGTTCAAGGACCGTACTTTATGTAATTCCCAGTTTAAGGCTATCTACCCTGTCTTCATTTTTCTGTCACATTTAGCTCGTCAAAAGTTGTTGTATTGTCGTCATCGGTCAATGTTTTCGGGCGACCATACTTTGGCTCATCATCTAGACCAGCTCGACCTTTTTTTTTACAGTACATTATTGGTACCCTTGAGATCTTGACATAGCATCCTCACCATTTTGTTTTTCTGTCATTTGTTTGTGAATTTTAGAAAGTTTTTTTCCTTAAGAAAAAAAACTACAAGAGCTCCGACCTTTTACTTCGACCAGCCTTCGATGGGGGTAGCCATCTTGGAATCAGTAGAGTTCAAAAGTGCTCTAAAACTTTGTTTAATGAAAGATAACTGGTTTTTAAAGTGTTCCTCATTTATAGAATGGAAAAATTTCATAAGGATTTGTTCAAAACGTGTGCCCTTTATCTTGTTTCCTTTTCACCGTACCCTGTAATTGACTAACTGTTTCCATTTCTAACCTTTTACTTTTTACTAATTTCTATAGGGAATGAGATTTCAACAAGAGTAGCGGAACTTTCCTGGTGTCTCTCCACTATCCTATGAATACAAATATTACAATCTTTTAAAATTTATGCGACAGTTTATTTTGAAGACAAAATTTTTATTTAGCTCTATAGTTTTTAAATTCTAGATTTCAAATCGTTTATAAAAGTTAGAAATTCACCATACAATCTAGTTCTAGATTACAATAACCACTATAGTATTTTGGAGTGTTGTCTTCTGGAAAGGGGACATTACTCTTGTTTTACCTCTAATCTCATTCCCTATCAAAAATATTTTTTTTAGCTCAACCTTGTTTGCTGTCTCTCACTCTTTTTCTCCATTATTTTAATATTTATCTTTTTGTCTACCTCTGATTGTTCTTTCTCCTCCCGTTCTTTTTATATTTCTCTCGTCTGAACCTCTTTCATGTTAAGCATATATATATATATCTATGAGTTATGTTATTATAATTACCGAAGCCTAAACAATACAAGTCTTATGATGAAAGATAAACTTTCCTAGAAGACAAAAAATATTTAAAATATAAACAAACATTTTATGTCACAAGGACATGGTACATATTTGAAATCAGAGTTACGCATTTGAAGTTAAATGTATATCACTTCAAATACCCCGCATATATTTGTTGATAAAGGTATGCTTTTAAAAAAAAATTCTCTTTGGTTTGTAAACCGATAAAAATTACATCACTGGAAGGGTCTTTTACAAGTTTTCACCGTTTTACGTGCAATGGCCATCTTTGCCATTATCTTTCTCTTTATCTTCACCGTAATCATCATTACCATGATCATCATCACCATCAATGATATCATAGTCAATAATGTAAATAAACCATTGTAATTGCCATAAAAATCGTCACTATCATCCTCCCAATTATTGTCATTGGCAGTATTTATTAACATCGCCAAAATGATCAACACCAAAACTGTGCTATCTAATTTTGATATTAATCTCGTCCATCAACGTTCACAAGCCTACCAATCACCATAACAAACTAAACATGCGCTTACCAGTTTGACAATAATAGACTACAAACATCAGTCCATAATTATAATCTAATTACTCCCTAAACAGTTATTGAATCAAAGTTTAAATTTAAAAAAATAGGTTTTCGAAAAACATATATACTACTTTTCATTTCGCGGTTCGTCAAGCAATTTCCAGAGTCTTGCGACCAATTGAAATGGGAAAGAAAACAACAGTTTTCTCTCTCTCTGTCGGTCTGTCTGTCTGTCTAACTGTCTGTCTGTCTGTCTGTCATGGTGTCTGTCTGTCTGTCTCTCTCTCCCTGCCTTTCTATGTCTCTTCACGCCTGATAATCAAGTAGTATAAGAAAACTAACCGCAGGCTGGGGTTCATACCAGACTAATATTAATTGTCACCGCCATCATCCCCAGACTGCCATCTTAAAAACAATATTTTATCCGTTTGTACCGGGCCAGACTACATAATAGCTCTGTCAGATCAAGTTACCAACACATGGGCAGTCGACGTAATGCCTAAAGTCAATAAAGTTAATCCTTGCAACGCCAGAATATTTTTGTTGGTGTTTGGTACTTCCATTTTGTTGTTGTTGTTGTCTTTATCCGGCGAGTGTTCTTCTTGTTGTCGAAAGAAAAATTGCGCCCCTTTTATACCTGGAACAATTATGGGTTTGAACTTTATCCAGCTAATAATTTACAATTATTGTAACAAAAAAAAAAAAAGCGAAACCATCCGGTTCCTAGCTTTTCTATATTTAATAATTTGTAATAGCTAGTTCAAATAAAAAAAAAAACACAAAAAAACAAACACTCCACTGTTCTTATTATCAGCGGCTTGCAATGTAAAGAATGGTGACATCCCACATGCCACGAAATAAAATGTACCCAGAACTCTACATAAAAATCTCTTGAACGGTTTCCAGGAAAAAGATCGGGGGAGGGGGCTACTAGGGAGACGAGGCTTGAGGAATCACGAAAATTGTAACGTAACTACACAGTGGCGGAGTGGTTAGCGCGTCGGACTCGAGATCTGGAGGTCGCGGGTTCGATTCCCGACCATGCCATGTTGCAATTGCCTTGGGAAAGCAATTTGCCCTAACTTTCCCCAGTCCACCCACCTGTGAAATGGGTACCCAGCTACAGGCTTCATATGTACTGGTCTGCTGGGGCATTATTGGCGCTGCTCTGTGGCGACACAGTTACGCTGAGTAACGAAGACAAATTTCCCGAAAGGGATTAATACAGTGTATAAAAAAATAAAAAGAACTATCAATTAAAAACGAGAATATTCTAGTTCATACATTTTTTAGTGCAAGTAGTTCTCGTTTTAATTGAAAGTTCCTTTTATTTCTTTCACCGTGTTATTACCCTACAATGTTCGTGATCCCCCATACCCCCTCTTTATCTGGGCATCCTTTAAATAGATTTATATATAGGTTTCTAAATACATTTCATTTCTTCCTACACCTTCTTTTTATCTAAGTATCTTTTCTCTTAATTTTCTCATCATACATTATTTTATATTGCTTCAAATAATATTGTTGATTTCCTTTTATTGTTAGCCCTGTGCCTATTCATGATTGTAAATGACTTACACGTTTTTTTCTTCCTTTGTCTGACGAAACCGTAAAGTTGATAGCTCATTAATTTCGTCTGTACTTTTAGAGCTGAGCTGAAGTAAATACCTTGCTTGAAAAGATTTAATTTGCTTATCCATAGTTTGTACCGACTGTCATGAATGAGAAAAATATCAAAATCCTTGTCCGCAAACGCTCGTATTTAAGATAGGACTAACTGTACTTTTACACAACAGAAACCTGTGGTGTATTTCTTGACACTCTATACCACGGTCCATAGCCTGACATAACGAGCTCAAGCTGTGAAGTCCTAGGTGTCTAAAAAGTGTAAAAAGAATTTCACTGTAAATAGCATACTGTATGAGAACCCAATATGTTTGTACATATCAAGAATATATAATCTACGTACTTTAGGCATAGGATAGGCCATTGTGACATTCACTTACACCTCCCCGTCCCATCTTCTTTATAATACCTCCAAAGAAGTTCTTTAAGCAACCATGCGACGACAGATATCACTGCCCGCAGCAGGGATGAAGAAATTATAAAAAAAATAACCGAGATAATATGGGTTTCGAGCGAAGAATCCGATGAAATACTAATGATTAAGATTCTTACCGAAGATAAAAATACCCCCCCCCCCAACTCCCCCTGATAATCACAGCAAGGCGGGTCATTCACCGGGGAAAATCATAATTAGATTATTTATTTTTTAAATACCCTTTTTACATTGCTGTATCTGATTCTTGTTTAAATAATTTCTTTGAAAGTATTTCTCTCAATAACTACGTTAACATGAATAAAGAAAAGCTTTTGACAAATCTATAAATAGAAGAAAATAGAAGGTAGACTTTTCCATAGAACACTCTGGTGCTTATGAGGTTAGAGCGCAAATTATCGTTCCTGTTCACAGAGCCTCTCTTGTAGTCACTTGCTTACAAAGACAATAAATTTGTACTCTATTCTCATTACCAATGTTTTTCTTTAAATTTTATATCTATTATAAAAGGTAATTATTTTCTAAAAAAAAAACAAATACAATATTCAAGCGAGCAGTTCTCAAAGCTGCAAATAAATCTAGGTCAACATTAAACTTTTCAACGGGATTTCCGATTTTTCTCTTCAGTATTTTAATGTTTTGCATTTTGAGTGAAAAATTTAATAAAGTATAGTAAATGAGTGGGAAGATAGTAAGAGACGGAGGAAAGAAAAGAGAAAGACAGGGAGAAAGGGAAAAAAAGGGAAAGAAAAAAAAGAGTAAGATAACGAGAGAAAGAAATAGAGAAAGAACGATAGAGAGAATTTTGTTTTCAGAGAAACAAATAGAGATAGAGAGATCGATCGATCGATCGATAGATAGATAGATAGCTAGATAGATAGATAGATAGAGAGAGAGAGAGAGAGAGAGAGAGAGAGGGAGAGAGAGAGAGAGAGAGAGGGAGAGAGAGAGACATCATTTATTTTCAATTTCTCCGATGTAGACTTTTCCGCAACCTAATAATCTAAGTTCGTTCAACTTGTTTGCTTTGCCTTCTCCTAAAATTGGTGTTGATTTTCAAACATTGGCTTTTTTTTTAAAAACGAGAGTCTTAATTAACAAATTGACTTATCAAAAATCTTCCTTATAAGGTTGTTTAAAGAAAATTTGATGTATTCCATACTCAAGTTCTTTTTAAAAACCTTAGAATTGCATTTAAGCAAAATACCAACGCATGGATTAGGAAAATTATGACAAACTCTCAAAGCAATCGTATGATCTTCTTCCCAATTCTCTAAAACCAACAGACATTGGCTTGGTTAGGAAGTCAGACAAAATTCAGCCAAACGAGTTCAATGAACGAAAATGGCATTACCAAAGACAAGATGAAAACTCTACAGACAAGAAACACCATGGTAAGACAACCTCTAGACATTTTGACCACTGTCCACTCTGTTGTGTCTATAATATCGACCTGACCAGCCCTGTTTAGACTCAGGCGCCAATTCGACTTGTCCACGAGCACCATAAACATCACCGGCTCTGTGGCCTAGCGGTAAGACACTCGCTCAGACATCAGGAGGAGCGTGGTTCGATCTCAGGCCGAGTCAAACCAAAAACTTTAAAATTGGTATTAGAAGCTGATCCGCTTAGTGTCTGGCATTATGGATTTAGTGCTAAGTCTGGTCGGCCCTGCGTCTGGATAATGTGACTGGGAACGGTGTACGCAAGTGCTCCTTACATCACAGTGTGGCAGCACGCTTTCAATTGTCCTCAGCGCCGTCTCTGATAGTTGACTGGGAGGTTAAAAATTCAAACAACAACCAAGCACCATAACCATCATCGAAATACTATAAGCTCCGGAGAGATCAATGAGTCATGTTAAACGCACATCTCAAATCTCACATCTATCACCAAGTACCACCACTACCACCATCACTACCACCATCACTACCACCATCACTACCACCACCCCGATCACTGGAAACACCACTTCCACCATCACTACCTTAGCCATCATCACCATCATCAACACCATCAACATCTTCATTGTTCACTGCCACTGGAACTATCCCTACCACCTTGACTACCTTAGCCACCACCACCATTATCATCATCAACAACACCATTATCCTTAATTTTCACTGTCCCTGGAAACATCACCACCACCTCCACCACCATGTCTAGAATTACTACCAGCCACCATCAGCATCACTAGAACCACAAGAATAACCATCATTATATTCACTGTCACTGGAACCATCTCTACCACCACGACTATGGCCAACATTACCGCCCCGATGACTATCATCATTGCCAAAATAACTACTACCACCACCACTATCATCCCTGCCATCATTGCTAGAACCACCACTACTATCAGTATCATTGAAATACTAGTTAGTGGTGGAGAAAATCACTATATTGACAACATATCCGCGCTGAAACACCGGGGAAGCGGTTTATAGGGGTAGAAAAAAAAACACAGCGGGCTACGGATTCTTGCCCTTTTAATGACATTAAGGTCGTGTGGACTAAAATAAATGAAAAGATTTTTTTATGGAAGAGGGTGGATTGATAGCTGTTTTGTGAATGTTTTGTGAAAGACAATAACTGTTTTTTACTAATTTTGTCTACTTGAGACATTTTTTTATGAAACGTAAAAGAAAAAAGACATTGTTATTTAAAAAAATAAGTTACATTTATTACTAAAAATATAAAAAAATTACTCACACAAAGACATCAAATTGGTTGGCTTCGAACTAAGTTGGATTTTTACCACATTTTACATTTCTTTTTTTTTTAAATTTATGAATGATCTGACAGTTCTTGTTGCATTGCATTGGCTCTTACATTTTGGTTGTAGAGATAGAGAATTTTTTCAATAAGACGGGAGAGAAAACAACAAGAGAAAGGGGGAGAGAAAGATAGAGATAGAGATAAAGAGAGGAGAGATACAGAGAGAATCAGACATATAGTGAGATATCAAGAGAGAAGCAAACAAAAATATATATAATTAAAAATACAACACACTAAGCTAATATCTGGAATCATTTAAAGTGTTGGTTTTACTTAAAATACTATCTCTCTCTCTGTTCAGTAAAAATAGCTATAACTTTCGCAATTCAAGTTTACTCAACTTTTTCAAAGGGTAAAGAAAGAAATGGATCTATAGAAACGAAGCAACTTGCACGTATTAGGAAAAAAAAGAATGAGAAGAAGTTTAGAAATTACTTTTAAAAAAAGCAGAAAAAGACAAAGAGAAAGTCAATATAAATTCAATCTAGATGAGCTGGATAAACTAACTCTGTTCTCTTAATGAATTAAAGAAAACTGTACAGAGTAAATATAAAAGAAGGTTTTTAAATCATGCCTCAGTTTCTTAAACATGTATTCGCCAACATGCCATTACTAACAAGATATCTTGTAAACTTGCACAAGAGAAGCATTTAAAATGTATCAATCTTAATTATTGACAAGTTTTTTCACTGCCTATAGCCGAGTACTCATTCATATTCATATTCATATATTCAACGCCTGTGTGAAATCGAGGAAATTGTGTGTAAAGAGCCTTTTCTCACGACTAAACGCCGACCAGCCGCGACAGGACTCGAAACGTGGACCTCTCGGCCCGTAAGCCAAAATATCTACCACGAGGCCACACAAAACTCTAGTATAAGTCGGTATGTAGCTCTAGCTGATATTACTTACAATAACACCTACTTCGAGTCGACTCTCGCTATTCACGCCCTTCCTACCCTCCCCCCCTCTCTCTGAGTCTATCTCTGTCTCTCTCTCTATCACACACACAAACAAGTTTTCTTCTTTTTGTTTCAAGACTTTGGAACAGGTCAATTACTCGACTGATCCTCCGCGAAATAGCCTGGAGGGCAACAGGGAGTTTATAGATCTAACGCATCACAAAGGAAAAAAAAAAGAAGAAAAAAAAAACACTGCGAAAGCAGACAACGACAAATATAAAAAAAAATGAGTCGATGCTCGGAAAGAGGAAAAGAAGAAAAACCAGGAAGGTTTTGAAAATAAATTCCACTGAGATTTCATCTGAGTTCACGTGCTGCCGTTTATTTTAGCAAATAATTAAAAAGGCAGTGCTGTAATGAAATTAAAACGGGATTACCCGATGACTTTTAAATACAAAATGCCTCACATATTGTTTTTTTTAGCTTTAATATGTTTTAGCTTGGATGTTAAATTCTTGAAAAACAGAAGAAAAAGAAAAAAATTTTATCTAAATAAGATACTTATGTAAAAGAGGTCTATAGATTACAATAAACAATTTAGTGGATAAGGTTTTGACTTCCAAAAAATGGGAGGCCACTATTCTTGTTTTTCCTCTAAGCTTATTCTTTAATGCGACACCTCTCGTCTGAAGTTTTTTTTTATTTTAATCTTTTCCCGAATGTTGACAATTGTTTGCGTTTTATGTGTCATCATTCCACGAAACTAAAATGTATAGGATAGGTAAAATAAAATTATGTCTAAAAGCCACCAATTTACTTATTAAACATTAAAAGAAATAAAATTAGCAGGACATTTGCAGATTTGTTTTCATTTTTAATGCTTCCAGACATTTGTCTGTTCGTTTGTGTGTGTTAGAAAAGAAAGGGGGCGTGGGGTATTCGAGCAGCTGAAGTGAAATTGTTTACATGTATGTTTTAAGATTGCATTGGACTTTAATATAACGTTCTAGATTTGTTCCCACAAGAAAGCAGAGCCAAAGCTTTTATGAGCTTGATAGTTCAGTAGGCACAATGAATCTGTTGTTCTTGATTAAGTAGAACTTTGATTTGTTTTAAGCAATCTTTCTTTTACGTTGTTCAGATCTAGTTCGTCACGCAATTGTAAACTAAACCAGGATCAAATGGTGGTAATAATAATGATTTTGTATTATCTTACACAAATTATACTGTATGCATTGGAACTGTGCTTTAAGATTTACTTTCAAATATAACAAAGCTATATCAATATTCAAATCATAAATTGATGAAAGAAATACAAAAAAGCGTCTCAAATGAAACCTTATAAAAATATTGACCTCTGTTAGGATACACAGGTACAGCTGCAGTCCATAATTATAACCACTTCTTTTTTGTCACTGTCTTGTTTCTTCTAATCCACGCATGTCGACCAATATCAGCGGCCCATACATCAACTGTCTTTAGACCTTATTTACACTGGGCTGTGATTAGTACAATTTGAAGAGCTAGATTATCAGGTCACAAAAAAAAACAAACTTGAAAGTGCTTTTGCGTTTTGAACTCCGTAGAAAAGCTGCTAATTTAGTTTTGCCTCTAAGCTCAATCCCTGTGAATACGTGGGCGACAAAATCCTTGAAACCACGATCAATTATTTTTGCTAAATAAGGGGAAAAAACCACCCCGCCCCCAGTACTTTATGTTACATACTGTTATTTTTTTCAGCCATATAGACTAGAGCTGCTGCCCCTCAAGAAGCTAAACAGCTGCTCGATAATCGCACTAAACTGTGTTTAACTAATGAGAATATTTGGTTTCATAGACTGAAGACTTCCCAAAGTAGCACTGAGGACATCCACTTGAGTGTGGGTAGAGAATGACTAGAAGAAATAATGAAAACCGAAATACTACGGAAGACAGGTAAAATGTAGAGAAGATTACCTTAGCGGTGTCCATGGTTTACGGGGACCGTTGGTACGTCCGTCTCTGACTCGATCACATATTAGTACTTATTCCTTTTAATTGAAGAAATAGATGCTGATTTAAAAAAAAAAAAGGGAAAAATTGCTTCATTCAAGGTTTTTTTTTTTAAATAAATGTCTTTTGTTAACTGACAACTAAAAATGTTGAGATTTGTGTAAAATCAACTTACATTAATTTTCTTTTTTTAAAGGTCTCTTTCTGGCCATTTTGTTGCTGTAAGAGAAATTTTCTAAGA
>BMAT01012147.1:0-10498 GCA_019649035.1 Elysia marginata | reverse complement strand
TATCTATCTATCTATATCTATCTATCTATCTACTTACTTATCTGTCCATTTATATATCTATCTATCTGTCTATGTTATCTATGTAATGGTGTATGAATGTATGTATGTGTGTATGTATGTATGTAATGGTGTATGTATGTATGTGCATGTATCTATCTGTCGATCTACCGACCTATCTATTTATCTATTAACTAACAAATACCGACGGCAAGAAACACAGTGTCGTGTCAAAACAAAGGTAGAACTAGACTATTATGTATAACTAACTTTCTACCTATTTATCTGCCTATCTATTTATCTTTCAATCTATCTATCTATTATAGATTTTAGGGTAAAATGACATAATTCGTAGAGGTGTACGGTCTTGTTGTTTTAGTATATGCAGTTCTATTTTGTGTTCTATGTTTTTGTCGTTTAGGGCCTAAGTGTGTCCAATAAGGCTGGTAGAAGCTTTTTATGCTCTAGTTTGAAAGATGATTTATGTTGATTATACAATCATGGTCTTAAAAGTTTTTCTGTGACTCATTATTTTTCTTGTTTATTTGTTTTTGTCTCCTTTACAGTGGCTTTAAAGACCAGGCATTTAGCGAGGCAATGTCCTTTCAGTGGACAGGTTTCTTTTTGTCGGCGTAACTAGAAAAGATGTACCCGACCTAGTCTAGTAATATGCTGGACTGTGCATAGCGTTGCCTTTCTTTTCTTCATGTCCTCACATAACTGTATATGGAATGTCCAGCTTTGAGTAAATCAATTTGCATCTCATAACAAATTTTCGTCTTCTATCAAAATCATCTCATCTATCTCATATATAGCCGCTCGCTTGAAGGGTCGTCTGACCGCACAGCTTCGGCTGCTGCTCTTCTTATGTCCGCGATGAAAGTCCTCTATTCGTCTCGGTTCTCTGCAATGTCTCGAATTAAACCCAGGTCTTTCTGTGATGCCAATGTCATTTTCTCGCCGGGAACGTGTTTGAGGTCGTTATTTAAAGTAATAGGAAGTGTTGTTATTGGTCTACCCCTTGGTCATTTATTGTTTTCTACAAAATAGAACTGCATTATTTCGTTTGCCGGAATACAAGGATCTCGTCCTAATATGTGTTCAAACCGTCTCCATCTAGACTCAAGCACTTGGATGAAAAGAGGAACTTCTCCACATTTGCTTTGTAAAGTGAATGATTTGATATTTTTGACGGGTATTGAATTTTAAGAACTATTTTGAGTTGTTTTCTATGGAATGCGTCGAGTCTGTCCTTGTCTATTTTTGTCAAAGCCCATGTGCCACAGTTGTATAATAGTATCGATTTAACTAAAGCATAGTAAAGTTGGAGTCTAGTTTTCTGTTTTGTTTTGTTTGGTCTGTTCGAAATATTTGTCAGTTTGTGAAGCGCGATGTTTGAAACATCCTTGATATCCTCTTTGCTTCCTGATATCTTTTAGAGCAATTTCCAAATAGATTATGAACACAACTGGGTTAAACTGTTCCCTTGTGGTGTTCCAATGTTTGTGGTAAATGGAGTTTCTTGGGTACACCCATTCACTAGTGGGTACACCCACTCACTTTGACATCTAGTGTGGTTTCGCTCAGTAGGAACTAAATGATGCGCAGCTCGTCTTCTTATACAATTTCTTCTCAAATTGTCAGTAGCTCTTTTCTATTGACCGGCTCTATGGCCTAGCGGTAAGACACTCGCTCAGAGATCGAGAGGTGTGGGTTCGATCCCCGGCCGAGTCAAACCAAGGACTTAAAATTGGTATTAGCAACTGATCCGCCTAGTGTCTGGCATGATGGATTTAGTGCTAAGTCTGGTCGGCCCGGTGTCAGGATAATGGGACTGGGTGTGGTGTATGCAATCGCTCCTTACACCACAGTGTGGCAGCACGCTTTCAATTGTCCCAAGCGCCTTCTCTGATATAAACTTGTAGATGAAAAGAGATGTTATGCACCTGTGCGCCCATATCACGCCTGATGTTGTGCAACGGTAAGGTCTAAATCCGCTTTGACTGGTCGAGAGATATACTTCCATTTTTGGCCTAATACGGCTTAGCACAATAGTTGACAGGATCTTCCTAAGAGAGTTCAGCAAAGTTATTGGCCTAAGATTTGATGGTGGTCCTTTTGCGGTTCTTGGTTTTGGGAGAGTTATCAGATGGCCTTCGTTTATCCTCAAGGGTTTATGAGATTCCAATGTCTTTTTTAAAAATCACCTCTCCCACTATAATTGTCTTCACTCCCCTTCCAAATAAAATACCCTCTGTTTATCTTTTTAGCTGTCCCTATAAGGCTACTGTTTTATCCTCCTTTGAATGCTATGTATTTTGATATATTACTATTTCCTATTTCCTTCTATTTCTCATAATAATAATAATAATCATAATAACAATAATAGTAATAACAATAATAATGATAATAATAATAATGATGAAAAACACTTATATAGCTCTTTTACAAAAAGCTCAAAGAGCATTAGACAATAATGAATCTTTACTGCTACTGCGAAATGTGCGAGATGGTTTGTAAACGCTAACCATAGATGACAAATACAATAGTGCTTTGTTTTGTAGAACTTTGTGACAAAGTACAGCTAATTTCAATTTAATCCAAGCATCTACAGAAAGCCAATGTAGATGTACGAAAAGCAGTATTACATGCTTCCTTTTGTTCTTTTTTTAGGATCATCCTAGCAGCATTATTCTGAAATCTCTGAAACCTCTGAATAGGTTTTGAGGGCAAATTAGCTAGTATAGAATTACAGCAATCAAGCCTTGAAAAGATAAAGGCTGATACAAGATACATCAAGTATGTTTTACCTAGAAAAGATGACATTTTTCCAATCTTAGAGAGTTCACAATACATTTGCTTACAGATATTTCCAATTTCAACATTGTTAGACAGCATGGATTCAAAATACACCCCTAGGTTTTTTGCCTTATCACACTGTATGTTTTAATTGCCAACAACGAAATAACTACTTGGCATGACAAACGTTTTTACGGTATGTTTTGTATTAAATAACATCACCTCAGTTTTATCATTGCTTAACTTTAACTTATTTGATAACATCAACGATTGCATTGACATGACAAGAGGGGAAATTTCAGATGGAGCAGCTGAACTATAAATCTGCATATAATCTGTATAAATGTGACAGCCAAGTCCATGAGCCCTGATATAGAACTAACAGGTTTGGTATACATGGTATAAAGTACAGGCCCAAGCACTGATCCCTAACGAAATCCATAAAAGAGCTTAAACGTATATGAAATTTCTCCATTAACTGTAACACATTGAGTTCTGTTGGTTAGATATGATTCGAACCACTTCAATACAATTCCTGAAATACCAAATGTTTTAGCTAAACGGTCTAATCAAATGAAGTGATCGATTGTGTCGAAAGCAGCACTAAGATCCAACAGAACAAGAATTGATGATTTTCCACTATCTACAGCTAGGAGAAGGTCGTTCTGAACTTTCACAAGAGCAGTCTCCGTGTTATGATATTCTCTGTACGCAGATTGAAAGGGATCAGTAAGATCAAAGTTTGATAGATGGACTTTGAGTTGTCGGAGGACTACTTTCTCTAAAATTTTCGATATAAATGTCAGGTTTGACACTGGACGATAATTTTTCAAATCTTCACAAGACAAGTTTGATTTTTTTAGTAAAGGAGAAATGATAGCATGGTTGAATGGTGTAGGAACTGGGCCTGTTAAAAGGGAGTCATTAATGATGTCAGTAATAATAGGTAATAAGTAATCTAAGTTCTTTACAAGAAAGGTCAGTTGGAATGGGATAAATAACACAAGGATTAAAAGGAGATGACATGACAATTTCTTTAACGATAATACCACCAAAGCAACATCTTGGACTTTATCTGCTAAACATGGGAGTACCTAGGCCATGCAAAAGCCTATAACGAAACAAAAATTCATGCAAAACATGGACTTGGTATAAATCTAGACCTAATCTAGACTCCAAATTTAAAAAGTTTTCTGATCTAGATCTGAAACATAAGTTTTCTAGATTGATATTTAGAACTAAGTCAATTTTTTTTCAATACTTTGGATGTAGATCTTATCTAGTTTCAACGACGAACTTGTGATGCCGGCGAAAGTATGATTATTTAATTCTGGATTTTCTTCCGCCCTTCCGATCTTTTTTGGGTGTGCTTAATTAAAAACATTCCTCTATCAATTCTTGTCTTCACTGTGTTGTCTTTTTTGCTCTCTGTTTTTTTAAAAAATTTCTGATCATTATTGCTTCCTGTTCCCTCTCCTTACGAAGCAACATCTTGGCCTTATTAAAAAAAATGGAAGTAAAAATGGTGTTGGTTTTTCTCACTAAGTTGACAAGATGCGGGCTGTCCCCAAAAAAGTGTAGTAGTAATTTCTATTAACATGTTTTCAGCATACGGTTAAAAAGAACAGTTATTTATATGCACTCAAAACAAAATTATAGTACAGTGCAGAGTAAAAATATGAACTATGAACACCAAGATCGAACACGTGTCAAAACTACCCGTTTTCTTAAACATGTTTAAAATAAAAAATGGATTGAAATCTACCGGTTCCTTCGGAAACGGATTACAGAAATACGAATAATATCGAATCTACGTGAACTTTCAAAAACGATTTACACTTTCGAATGGTAGTGAATCTATGGCTACTTTCATAAACTGATTACAGTTACAAAATAAGTCGTTCTTTATCTGTTCTTTTCATCCCAGATAGGCCTAGATCTAGTCGATAACTTCTTATTTTTTGTAAATAATTCTCGTTTTTCATTGATGTTCTTTTCATTTCTTTCACTATGTAAATACGTTACAATTTTCGTGGATCCTCAGGCCCCTTCCTTCTAGTACCCCCGCCCCCTCCTCCCTTTTTTTTCCTTCTTTTTTCCTGCAGATAGATTTATATCTAGAGTTCTAGGTACATTTTTTTAATCTCATCATTCATATTTTATATTGTTTTTAATAATAGTATTTATGTAAGTATCTTACACGTTTTTTTAATTTTTTTTTGTCTGACGAAGGCGTAAAGCCGACAGCTCTCTTGTTTCGTCACTATTTTTAGAGCTAAAATATGTACCTTAGTTTAAAAAATTTGACTTGCTTACAGTTACGAATGGTATCGAATATACTAGTACTTTAACAAAGCGATTACTACTTTTAAAAGGGGTCTCTGAAACAGAAATCTTTGAAATCCGACCCCTCAGTTCTGGCTGCAGTATCTAATAAGAACACTGAAGATAATAGTGGTATCAATCACAACAAAAAAAAAATTAAATAATGTGTAACTTTCTTTTGGGTAAGAATTCTTTAAAAAAGCGCTTTGCTTTTACAACAATCTTCCTCTCTTTATCTTCTCTCTTTCTCTCTCTCTCTCTCTCTCTCTCTCTCTCTCTCTCTCACTCTTCAAAGAGAAAGAGAGAAAGCTATCGAAAAACAAAAGGCCGATACAATAGTGTTCTAAGGATCTCTGGCTAGATACAATGAGGTGATCACAAACTTAGATCTGGCAACAGGCGAGACGAAAGACTGAGCAGGACAGCAACAGACAAAACGTGAACCAAATGGGAATCAAACCCGCTGGCACCCACCGCCTCTCTCTCTGTCTGTATTTAGTAGCATTATCTTTGTATTTCTTGCAGTTTTTAATGTATTTGTGTATAATCTGTACGATAACACAATTCAAGTGTTGTCTGTCCATGCTTCTTCCTAGTCCTACTCCCTTATGTTGGAAACGTTCTGACTACTAGAGCCTCTAACTCAAATATAAATAACATTGTCCACAAGTGCCACTTTGATCTAGCTCTACTAATTGTATTTGAGAAAAGGGTCGACCCTTTAAACGCTAGTGTTAAAGATTTTTTAAAGGCGAGAAATATGTTCAGTTTGGGGTAATTTACCTGATAACTTAGAAACCTCTTGCCGCTGGCCAATAAAAACGTTTAGCCTTCAACCGTTACAGTTTGAAGTCTTCAAACAATTTATGAGAACGTGATTTATCGTCAGAAACGGCTTTCTCTTTGGTGTGGAATGGTCACTGTTAACAATTAGTTCTCAAAAAAGCGTTTATGTTAAGGGTTTCCTCCAATAATATGCTTTAAGTGCTTTACATGGGTTCCCTGACAGGTCATTATAAACCAAATTACCTTCTGAACTCACTAAGCAGCAGTTATTAAAGCGCATCACAAAACCATACTGGTAAGATGTTTCACTGCCTGTAGTCGGGTACACCTTTAACGCAAGAGTCAGGTGGCAAAAGTTGAGCAAATAACCTTGCTTAAGGATTTAACTTACATACACTTGTCCGTGAAAATGAGGACAAAGTGGTTGTGTGTCTGTGTGTGTGTGGGGGGGGGGGAAGTGGATGACAAGAAGTGAGCAATGCAACGACAAAAATGCCAGGAAGAATTACAGCTGCAGTACTTTGCTATAATTTCAGGTGAGGTTAAAATCTTTATTGTAATTTTGGTAACAATATATATACAACAACAATAAAAATATTACCAACATAATCACGACTTGGAAAGTGTATAGGGTAAAATAAGTCAAGACTAACATTTTGAGTCATCACCATTCTCAGAAAAAGTATTTTATGCCGTTTAAGACACTGAAAAACTAGATATTTTATTTCAAAACAAGTATAAACGATTTGATAATATATAGCAACATTTTTATACAAATGGCTCTCACTAAAAATCAATCTTGTTGCCTTACAAAAATACTACCTACTTACGATCCTACGAGGCTTTGTTCATCCACTGCAAGATGTAGCCCTCCGCACTGTCCTGCCATCGTTCCCGCTGTCTGGTATCTCGTCCCCAGGTAGTTCCTTTCCACTGTACGATAACGTCTCGCCATCTTTGTATCTGTCTTCCGCGTGATCTTTTCCCGTTCCGTGGTTGCCATTCGGTGACTCTCTGGGTCCAGCGGTTGTCCTCAAGTCTCGCTACGTGGGACACGATTCCCATTTTTGTTTTGCAACATATTTTACAATATCGACTACGTTGGTGCGCGCTCAAATTTTTCGGCATGAGACTCGATCTTTTGGTTTGATGCCCAACATTTTTCTCTTCATCGCTCGTTGTGCTGTTCTTAATTTTTGTATTAACGCTTTGGTGAGGTGAGTGACCATGTGTGACATCCATGTGTCATTGTTGGGATCACACATAGATCGAAAACTTGTCTTTTCAGCGAGAGCGGCATTTTGTCGTCCATGAAAATTTCTCGGCTTTTCCCGAAACAGCTCCATCCTGCTCTGATTCGGCCTGCAACTTCTTCTTTGCTGGTATGATTGAGGAAAGTTGTTTGTCCTAGGTACTTGTAACTTTGTACTTTTTCGATTTCTTCGTTTTCGATTTGGACTTTCTTTGTGGTCTTGAAGTTCGTCATCTATTTGGTTTTTCCTTTTTGCATTTTCGGCCAGACTTCTTTGCTCGTTGTGTTGAGCGTGTTCAATTGTTCTTCCATCTGGGTGGTGTCTTCAGTTATAAGTGCAACGTCGTCTGTGAATCTTAAGTTGGTCAGAGTCTCGCCGTCAATTTTGATTCCGTGATTTAGGTTGGCTTTTTAAAATATTTCTTCGATGGCTGCAGTAAAAAGTTTCGGAGAGATGGGGTCTCCTTGTCTCACTCCTCTTTTGATATGGAACTCTTCTGAGATTAGATTGTCGATGTGCATGCGTGCCATAGCGTGGCGGTATATGTTTTCCAAAATTTGGACGTATGTCTCATTTATATTGATTTTTTTCAGCGCCTCGATGATGGCAAAAAGTTCCACAGAATCGAAGGCCTCTTCATAGTGAATGGAACCGACACAGAGGGGCAGGATTTCTTCATGAAACCGGCTTGATCGCGTAGTTGATATTTTATCGAATACAATTTCCATTCGCTTTTGAAGTAGGCGCGTGAAATTAACAAAAACAACAGCTACCAAATAAAATTAACAAATAGCTTGGTTTCTTTGATGTTTAAGTTCTGGAAGTTTATCATTCTCAAGTACTACCAGCCTTGAGCAAAGTGAAGCGGTTTAGAGGGATATGAATAATTTGAGGAGAATAATACGAAGCAGAAATCGCCATCCTGAATGTTAAACTAATGTGTGAGTAAATAAGCTTATATTTTGTAACCTCAATGCTTAAGAGTGAAAAGTTCACGGCTGGCAGCTCGCTTGAAAGTTTGAATTTTAATAATTTAATTGATTTTAATTTCATTTTTTGATAGTAAAGAGTGAGGCAGAGAGATAAAGAATAAGAAAAGCTTTGGAATCAAGAAAGTAAAAAAAGACTATGAGAGTCTATGACGCGTGTTAAGATACGAAAGAAAAGAATTTGAAATGTTTATTCAACATTAAAGGAATACGGCCTTCAATATAACAATAGCACAAGAATTAATGTATGTATGAACTACCAAACACAATAAAATTTTTATAAGGATAAACCATTAGTGATTGTAAATCAATTCATTTATTGTTTTCTTTGTAAAAGAACGCATAATATGCAGGGGACCAACTGAATCCTAAGGAAAGAAGTGAGAGAGAATTAACAAAACAAAAAACTAAAAAAAAAAAAACAACCAACAGAAGAAAATGAGAGGGAAAGGCAAAGAGAAACAACAAAGACTGAGTAAATGTAGATCTATGGGAGATAGATAACGAGAGAGGAAAGAGCTTAAGAGATTGATTGGTTAAGAGAAAAAAAGAGGAATTAGGAGATTGAATCGGAGAGAAAGTATGATTAAGAGGAAGGAAAAGAAAAGTGTGAAAGATAAAGGGTAGAACAGAAAACAGTCAGTGGAAGAGGGAACTGGAGGGAGAAAGAATAGGAAGACTGAGAGATAGAGAGGTGGGAGAATAGAAAAAAAGACACACACACGCACACACTGAGAGAATCATAGAAAAAATTTCAGTTCTTGAGAAAGAACCGAGTTGAATAGTGAAATGCCAACTACTAACTGGGATCAGAAAGCCAGTTGTATGATCTGATGGTTTATTATTGATGCTTGTATCACCCCCGCTCTCTCTCTCTCTCTCTCTCTCTCTCTCTCTCTCTCTCTCTCTATCTTTCCCTCTCTTTACAACTTCTGGAAGCTTCAGATTCTACAAACTAAACGGAACTTTCTCGTGCTATTTGGCTCTTATCCTCCGCCAAGGGAAGTACATGCATTAATTTCCATAGCTACTTCATTCTATCCCCTAACACCCCCCCTCACACACACACACCACACAACCCCCATTCCTTACATACATTAGCACCCAGTCACTGATTGTTTATTTCTGTGCGTCTCTTTTCTACTTCCCCGTTTACACCAGCTTTAAGCGTGCTTTTCAAACACTTTTGAACTTTAGTATCGGTGAAACGGGCATTGCTGGTTTTGAGAAAGATCCATTTTGATTTGAAGGGTTTACTCGATTGCTAACCATAGTGTTTGAATGTCTGTCAGGGAGAATCACACAACAGTCTGTTTAGAAATTGTGGAGTCTTTTTTACGGAGGTTGAAAGAAAAGTTGTAGCTCTGTTGCATTCATTACTTGCTTACTTATTTCTGTTCTTATTTATTTACTTTGTCCCTCTTTGTCTCTGTCTGTCTGTCTGTCTGTATGCATGTCTGTATGTCTGTCTGCCTGTCTCTCTCTCCTATCAGCTGCATATTGAAGGGATAAGACATCGCCTTTCAGTCCTACTTTCTTAGTATACACGCCTTCAAGATATTATTTCGTTGCAAAATAAATACAAAGGTTATTAAATATAAAGCTGAGCTTTTCTAGTTTTTTAGAGATGTAGTTTGAAAACTAGCGTAGGCGACGTGTATCTGAGATGACTTTGATTTGAATAGTGAACCATCCTTTCATTGGAGTTTCACATGTGATATGCTCAAGGCGAGTTTTGATTTTCCTACTCTAGGTATAAGCTTGAGCAGTAAGTATGCGAATTTTAATGACATTAAGTATAATTCTTACTTTTTCTCATTCACTGTCTGTAATTAAGAATATTATTATAAGAAGAGGCAGAAGAATCTTTCATGAAAACAGAGAAAGGCCTAATGATCCTTGCCTTTGTTGTCTTTGTTCAGGCTGATTAAGATTTATAGATGTTTTGTTTACTAAATGAAAGCAACAATTTTGACATGAAGTTTTTTTCAGTTTCTCTTTAATGTATAGGGAATAATGAGTTTTGGGTGAATTCATGACGAAATTTGAGATTAAACATGTCGGCCATATGTGTAATAGAAATTTAAACAAAAACCATACATCACGGCAGATTAATAGGATACGATTACTATTTGGTGTACACCAAATAACAAATTTGACATGAAGCTCACTTAGTATTGTATTGAAAGAACTCAGTCGAAGAGATCAGAAATTATGGGTATATATTACATATGATTTGATGTTTATAAAAATTCAATATAGTATTATTGTTATTATTATTAATATTATTATGATTATTACTGGGTTTTTTTTTTTTTTTTTTTTTTTTTTTTTTTTTTTTTTTTTTTT
>BMAT01012146.1:50965-71306 GCA_019649035.1 Elysia marginata | reverse complement strand
ATATATTGTAGCTACTGGAGTTCTTTTGCTTAGAAATTATTTTATTTTTTTAAAATTTTGTCTCTCTGCTGCCATATTAATAAGAAAATATGGTAGCCAACTTGTTTTTCATGATAACTTTCTAGGCGTTGTTTTGCTTTCATGCAGAGTTTGGAAACTAAAAAGACTAAATAACGATTTTATTTCAAACAAGATGTCAACATAAATTTGCAAAATTGCGCATACCTTTTTAACTTTAATTTCTATCAATCCCAACGTTGCTTATGTTTCAAATTAATGGTGCTTTATTGCTTTAAATTTTTTTTTCATGTGAGAAATAGTGAGAGGATGTATAAATGTGGATCTTTTTAGCATCTTCTCAATTTCAAAAGCTTACTGCAAAACAAGTGTTGTACAGGAAAGACATATTGTATCTTTTTTATAATATGTATAACTTTGTAAAAGTAATAGTGGAGACAGCCATTGCGCAGTTGTGAAGTTAGCCGGGGACAAAAGTAGGCTTTAGGTGGAAACACCCGAGGTATGACGGCCAAATCCGAAACTTCTTACTTTTTTCAGAAGCATAGTGTCCGACAGGGTATAAGCTGTGTTTTTCACAATATTATAAAATTGGGGAGCAGTTAATGAGAGCATTATTAGTAACAGTTGCTGTCGTTTCAGTTACTATTGTTGTTGTTGTTGTATTGTATTATATTGTTTGTAACTGTTCTTGGAAACGAAAAAAATATTTATGAAAACTGTCTTTTAAGGATACTCTTAATAATTGGGGGGGGGGGGGCGATATATCGATGACATTAGAAAAAAAATGTTAGATATAGTTTTAATGTTTTATTAAAAAATATAGTAGCCGATAGACTGACAAATAATTATTCACGGTACCATAAAAAAGCAGACAAAAACAGCCTTTTGAAAAATTTTAAAACGGCATTTCACTAATATCAAACTTTTATTCATAGTCTTTTAACTTATTATAAGTAATTTTTTTAAATGTTAAAAATTTTAGCTTCAGAGGACATTTATATCCTCTGTTGCGTAAGAAAGCCAAGTATTCGGTAACCAAAACTGTCACAGATAACAGACAGAATGAGACGTTCTTTTCTTAAAGCGCGATGTTCCTTAAACCTAGCTTAGGGTGAAATATCATTTTATGACAACCCCAAATGGTGCAAGACATTGACATATATTGTCGAAAAACTGTCAGATTTAGGGATAAAGCAGACTGCAAACACCCACACATAGTGATTGATGCCGGTTATGAGAAGCAAAAATAAAAAAAATAACCTGCAGCGATTCAAAGGCCATGTGAACCAACAATTTGAACTCTTAGAGGGTGATAAACTGAATATACCAGAAAGGTTCAAAGTTTATTAAAAACGTTGAAGATTTGTACGGGGGCTGAGGAAGTTGCTTATATGATTAAAAAAAAAGAAACGATAAAGACGATAAAGAAAATTATATTCTATTTCACATTCTCTTCTTCATTACCACAAATGTAAAAGGTATAACAATCTTCAGAAACTAATGTTTTGTTCTTTTGTAATAGATATCTCTTTTTTTTAATCAAGAGACTCATAAGATGTCCTTAACTTTGTTTCATAATAACTTTAAAAATATCATGAAACTGCAACTCGATATTTATTAAAACTTAGTCGTTATACATGTCACTGAGTCTTATAAGCTCAGAAAAATTTCGGTGAAAAACTCTGTTGACTGGTTGTTTTAAGGTGTTTTTGGGGAGGGTATGAATGTAAGCAAGAATAAACAGAACTCAAAAGCTAGGCGTAAATTTAATGGATATCTTATCGACTACGAATGAAAGCCTCCAAACAGACTAACTGACGAGGAGTTGAAAAATAAGTTGCTTAGCACCAAAAAAAAAGCAGAGAAAACCGCCTATGGCATACTTTCCACTCTACGCTTCGAAGGTATGGAAAACATATTTAAAGTCATAATTAGAAATTTCATATTAAAAATTATTTTGTTATGCGCCAAAAATGATTTCCAGCACAGATTTTTAACTTTCCTTTGTGCAAGACATCTAAGTACTCAGCTAGGCATACTAACATTAACGGCTAAGATAAGAGCTTGTTTTACTAAAGGGTGACATAATTCTAAATTTAAACCTAAGGTGAAATATTAATCTTTTCACAGACTCAAATGATGCAAGACTTTGACATAATTTGTCAAGAAGTATTATTTTTTATTTGGGGGCGAAGTATGCTGTAAACACCCACACTATGACCCTGGACATAAGGGAAAAAATAAGTCCCAGACGTTTTAAAGTTCGTTTGCTTTTAAACAATAAGTTGATATTTTTAGAGAACTGTAAATAGTTGTAAGTAATGACTGCCTTTGTAGGCACTGCTAATGTCTTTAAAAATAATGTTGAAGACAGGGAAACTTGAAAATCATAATTCCTTTTTCTTGTTTGCATTTCCTGGCGGGTTTTTTATTGGCATTAGAGACCTTTAGCACACGCACCGTGTCTCAATACGCGTACGTGAAAATCGGGAAAGCAGATTGAGAAACTATAACAATACGATAAAAATAATGAAACCAGTTTCTAAAAATAGACCCACAGACGTTCGCGTCATACTCACGCGTTGCTGCTTAAAGTCTGTATTGTTCACATAGAAGCCAACTTTGTGCATGCACTTTTCATGAGAATTATAAATAAACTTTTTTTTATAACAATGCACCAAAAAGTAAATACTTGTTATGCACTAAATGTATATACTTTAATGGATTATTATAGTGATGTCATCTCAGTCTACTTTTATTTTTACCCTGCTCTCGTCTTCTTTTTCTGTTTTTTGTTCTAACCCGTTGAAGGTTTCGGGATAAACGCAGTTCTGCATCCACGGTACCAAATAATATAGTTGAAAGGGGTAATTTAGTTTCGTAATTTCCATTGAGGCTTGCGTAACGCACGAGTCTTTCCGGCTGTAGAGAGATTAAAAAAAATAATTATGATTGATTTTCGTTTGATCTATTAGGATTATTATTACTAAATGTGTAACTTAAGTGTGTCTCTAACGGCTGTCGTTTGATGGCATCTTCCATGATTCTTAAAATGTGCTTGATATTTCTCACATTTCTTATTCCCACATCTTTCAATCTTTCTCTGTCATTGTCACTCTCTCACACCCTCTCCCCCTACCAAACACACACATTTTTTCTCTTCCTGTCCCAGAGTCTCACTCGAGACTAAAATAATTATTTTTTTTGTTTATAAGTCATGAAGTGACAATTCGTGGTTGCTTTTAATTGAATTAAAAAAAGGCAAAGTTAGGATTTAAAACCCAGGAATAAAAGGAAACATGCTGCTGAAAGTAAAAAAAAAACTAGAATTGCACAGTTGAGCCTTTTTTCTTATAAATTACAGTCAGAGAACATGCCTTGGTGGTTATTTGTGATGGAGGGTGATGGGTTCGAGGTCAGTTCTAACAATACCGTTTTCGCACCCAACAATTCGTTAACGTTGAATGTACAAATCATAAAAATTATGTTCCACCGATATTGCCCGATACATAAGTTTACATTCGTTACACACAGCTGTGATTTTATGTGTCGTAAAATTACTTGTCTTTCTATCATCTATCTATATATCTATCTATCTCTCTATCTATCTAAATCTCTCTCTCTCTCTCTATCTATCTATCTATCTATCTCGCTATCTCTCTCTATCTATCTCTCTATCTCTCTATCTATCTATCTATCTATCTATCTATCTATCTATCTATCTATCTATCTATCTATCTATCTATCTATCTATCTACGTATCTGTCTATGTATCTATCTATCTATCTATATATTATTCTTTCTATTATTCTACATATTTATATTTATATCTATTTATTTATCTATCAATATATCTAGCTAGCTAGGACTGTAAATTTACCTAAACTTTTGGCTTACTACACTGGCGTATGAAGCACTGTGTAGCAAGCCAAAATGTAAGTAAACTTACAGTGCTTGATAAGATTTCGTTTTCTTAAAAATATTGACCACTTTTTTTTACAAAAACTGATGCCGTTTAAAAGCATCTATCTATAGATCAATCGGTCTTTTATGTATCTATCTAGGTATTTATTTATCGAATAATTTATCTATGCATAAGATCTAGATTTAATTTACATGTCGTTACAAATATATGTTCAATATTAGACACATTGAAACTTCATTATAAATATAAATGTAAACACTCTTTTATCATACAAAAACTAGATTCTTATGTATTTTTTTTATCTATATCTACTTCTATCTACCAGTCGAACTATCTCACTATCTATATTAATGTTTTATCAACTAGCTCAAATATCTCAAAAAGAAACCAACTACAAATGTTGCTAGGCGAACCGCACCTAATTTGTCGTAAGAAAAAATGGCATTTATGGTAACTTACTCTAATGAAAATGTATCTACCTATCTTTAGTTTATGTATATTAACTTCCCTCTTAGCAAATTCAAAGAGTCTACTTGTTCTTTTTGAACTTCCCGCTCTCACTTTGTTTTATCAAGCAAACTTTGCCTTTGACAGTCTGTTTCCGTGTTTCTATTGTATAATGCTTACAAGTTGTCTGGGTACATCGCCTTGCTATATTCCCTATCCGGATCATTGAAAATCTGCTTGTATCGATCTTATTGACCAAAACGTGTCCCCTCTCCGTCTCAACTTCTTTTAATTATCGCCCTGTTTCACTGTGACCTTCTTGTCTTTTCATTGAACGTTTTTCCCTTAACTAACTTGTCCTGTACAACCCAGATAATGATGTGTCCTCTCTCGACAAACTGTCAAGTGTTGGTCGAACGTGCATACATGAATGTACCCATCCACCTCATTAACTCCGCAGGCTCTTTTCAGATTCGTTTAAAAAAGATTGGTGATGTTCTGAGGGTTTGGTCATGTTTCTTTTTGTGCTCATAAAACATTCTAAGTGCACTGCTAAGTTCAGGAAAACCGTACTCCAAATGTGATCAATTTCCTAAGAATATGCTAATATGTCCGTCTTTTCTGGCCCGACCTTATTAAATCTTTGTTTGAATAGATCACCAGCCATCCTAAAGTAACAGTATTCTTGCTCATGATCAACCGCCAATGTTGACATACAATGTTACCACACTGTCATTGATGGAGGATAAATTAAATTAGAAAAAAAGTGTTCACAAAACCCCAAAACCCACCATATACATTTTTGTGAACAACTAACATACAAGATTTTTTTAGTTATAGCAAAACCTCACAATTTTAGGTATCGAGTTAAGCTTTTTTTTCGTAATGTTAATCTTCATAGTAATGTTCTTTTTAATAAATATATATTCCAACTCTTCAGCTTCCAAGTATTTTAAAAAATTCACCAAATTGCTAGAATGCATGAAAAATGGTCAAATTAAAAAAAAAAGGCAGAAAAAGAGGTATTAATGTATTTTTAGTAGCTTTTTCTCAAATGAAAGTGACCCCAACATCTCACTCATAGCGCTAGTCATGGCGCCTTCCAGTGCATCTAACAATAAATAGTTTTTTGAACATTTTGTTCCTTTTTCATGCATAAATTTCTTGCAGTCATCGCCGTATTGTACATATCTAACATTGCACACTTATTCGTTAGTTAAATATTGTGCATAGAAAATACATACTCTTTCACAATTTTCTGGATTTTTACTGTAAACAGAGTTTAAATTGACCTTCAGATGTTTTAGGTTTTTCTTTTTGAATCTTACGTAATAACAAAAAAAAATCAAGTATTATACGTAAGTATATTAAAAAATATTAAAAACATATCAACTTTGATAGAACTGAATGCAAAACAGAAGAGAACAGTACTATAAAACAGTCATAAAAGTTTAATTTCCATTACCAAAAAAAAATTGACAAAGTTCTGGGTTAAAACATTCTCAAGTTCTTCAAATAATTTGAAATGACAAAAATAACCTCTCAAAAACCACGAAGAACCAAGTTCTAAAATGTGCTTTCATCTTATTGTAGTCTACTGTATTGTTTCCCTGGGCCCAATGTCGTACAGAATGGTTTGAATTTCCAGAGCTGCAAATGAGGTCTGTTAATGTTAATTGATGCCAGGGAATGGTGATGAGTTTCCTCTGAGGACAGTCAAATGTCTAGCAGGCCAGTTAGAGTCAGAGAGGCCTTGAGAAAGAAAAGAATATCCATAGTATTATTTTAGTAGTCCTAGTGCTAAGAGTATATCACCGGACTAAATTTAGCACCTAGATTGCACCAAGTCAAATGGTGCTGAGACACGCAGATCTTTTTAACAGTTTATAATATTTAAGTTAAACAACCCCCCCCCCAAAAAAAAAAAAAAATGGAACAAAAGAGTCTAGCGCAGATACCAGCTTAAAATTACTTATTTTCTTTTTCTCCATAAAGCTAGGTTGTGCATAGATCAGTCGAGAATTCCAAGTTATTGAAACAATAAAAGTTATGTTCTTGGTTATTCAGTATTACAGATGCTAACAAAGAGAAGCCAAGGAACAGAGGGAAAGAGAAACAGAGAGATAAATAGCGATACAGACAGAAAGAGACAGTAAGTTGCTTCTTGAAGTACAAAGTGATAAACTTAGATCTTCAACACTAATTTTTTATGGGGGTAATGAGTGGGTTGTCAAAGTTCAGACTTGCATAACCTTTTAACCGTTCATAATAAGCCTACAGCCCACTTATCAAGCAAATCGCTGAAATGAACATGCAAATTATGTTTTTTTTTGGGTTCAAGCCTTTGTAATGAATCTAGTTTTGGGCGTTTACTTCTAAATTTCTCGCAATATTTTTTCCGATTCTGCGATGTTTAACTGAGTGCAGACCTTCTTTCTTTCCACCTCCTTGGATGTTTAATTATAACACTATCTTACAAACCCCAAATATGGCTGAGTTTTAAGGACGAATTTTACACACTTCAGAAAAAAATTAGGCAGAGGAACAGATAAAAAATTATAGTTTCGCCCGCTTCTCAACTTTGCTTGTTAAATTCAGAATTAAACAGCAAAATCTAGAATAGATCTAAATATTGAACCTAGGTTAGTGTAGAAATATTACTTAAATTTAGATACTTTATCTAGGTAATAAAGATTTAGATCATCAAGAAGATATCTTCACCTTAAGACTAGTATTGTTTTCTAAGTTAAGTTTTGGGCGTCATGTTTTGTTTTGCTTTAGTTTTGAGCCTTAGGCTCCATGTGTCAAGTAATCTTAATATTTTTAAGTGCACTGAATGTATTGATTCTCGCCTATTGAGCATAAAAATGGACATATCTTATATAAGTGATTCACTTGAGCCATTTGTTAATCTATATATTGAAAAAAAAGTTTACATTTGGGGTTTATAAAACTGGTTTAGTTGACTATGTTTTTTCTGTTTATCAGATTAAGCGGCATCAAAATGCATCTTTTCAGGAAATTGAAACATATGGTTTAAGACAAATGGAAGAATGCTTATGCAAAACAGAAGTCTCCAAACACAAATGATGTTTAAAAGTTCTTACTAAAATTTGTCCAGAGTTTTCTTTCCGCTCTTAAAATCGGTTTATCTCGGCTGTTGTCCTGACAACAATACAAGAAAATTGAACAAAAAAACAACAACAAACAAACAAAAAAAACCCAACAAAACAACAAAACCTTTTTCTAAAGCTGTGCGGGGTGCAATCAGTGTTTTTCTCTGTTCTTCTCTAACTGATTCTTGTCTTGGTTTTAACTTGTATTAACAGTTAATTTTAACATTTTTGTATAACAAGCTATTATATCATTTAAACAATAAACTGATGAATACATCCACAATGCTTTATATATTTGACCACCAAGCCAATAATAGAATCCCCTAAAAAAATTTAACTTTTGCTCCAGAGCATTGAAAGTATGGTTGCCTGTTGTGTTAAGCCGCCAAGTATTAGGATTCCAAAGTTTTAAGCACAATTCAATTAACCAATTTATATGAGGACACATTTGTGAACAAATTTGATTTCTTACAACAATTGCAACACACGCCGTGGTTGAGATCAAACCCGAAACTGCTGGGTCACGTTTCAGACGCGTTAGCTTCTGAGCCAGGCTGTCCGATATTCTACTTGCCTTCTGTGTCATGTGATTCTGCATTTAGTTACAAAATGGCACAATATTAGCTTAGCAAGACTATAAAATTTATATTTTTACTGAATGGTTGTAAGTTGTATTATATACTGTATCTCATTGTGATTTGCCGTAGGATAAATATTGATGTCGAAGTGAATCTTAGAAAATACTGGGGTATTAAAGCTACAATGCAAATGAGTCGGAACTTGAACATTTCCATTTTACTTAACTATCATAGTGAATTCGTTCCCCTTTTTATCATATATAAAACAAATAAATCAATCGAAGTTCTTACATCGTGTTACAAAATTGCAGTTATGCAATGCACTTTTTAAAGTTTGGAAGATACGAAAAAGGCATGATCAAAATATCATCACCTTATAAAATAGAAAATTAGTTGATCCGAATCTACTGCACTGGTTTCAAGACTAATGTAAACATCACAATAACAGTAAAGAGAAATGATTTGTTTTTTGGATAATAGCAATAAAAGACAGCACAAACTTGCTGAAAAAAGCAACACTTCAAACAAAAATTTGAAGCAAGAATCTTTGAAAATCTTTTTATCTCAGTTAGACAAAGTTATAACAAAATTGTATGTTTTTATGATATTTCAAAACAAACAAAAAGAGCGTGATCACAAAGAGTTCTGCTTTCATTGCAAGTGATCTGCAGCCGTATTACTTTATCCCGTAAATCTTGAAGACTAGAAACTTCAATCTTCGACCTCTGTTAACTCGTGGATTTGTAATGCTGATCTGTGATTCTGTTTTCTTTTCTTATATCTTCCTATTTGTTCTCCCACAGTATTAAATATTTCTTATGACTTAATCGGAGTTTTAAGAAAGGCTCTGTTTATAATAGCTTTAGGACATTGTAACTATGCAGCTAGTTTGTAGGTGACAATATGTGTGTGCATGTAATTTACGGTATGATATTGTTGCCTAGCAACGACAACAAGTCCTGAACCCTACGATGATATTCATGTCTTTTGTCAGTGAAAAACCGCATCTTCTTGACTTAAGAAAACCCTCTGGATTTATCAATAAGAAGAAAAGGAAAAAAATATGCTCTAGGACAAGGGAAAAAGCAGACGGGAGATAAAGCTTGAATAAGACAAAAAAAAAATTAAAGAGGCGATATCTATGGGATACACACATTCAAATAGCTTTTGATGCTAACCTTAAATTCATAATGTTCAATTTTATAGTCATTAGTAGCTTAAATTCCCCCGGAAACTTGTGACAAGTATATATTGGTTTGAAAAACAACCCATTCAGTAAAACTTAATGGCTGAACATATAACACTGGCAAATCTAAATGCCATAAAATAACAAACATCTAACCAGAAAAAAAAACAACTTATAAAACATTCCGTGCTGTTACGTGAATTTTTGCGCCCAAAAAATTTAACAAATTTATCAATGTTTTTAAGATCATGAAGGCAACGTCATGAAATTTAAGCCTAATAAAGGTGGAGCATTTTAAGTAAAAAATTAAAACAAAAAGAAAATTCAAATGAAATCTTCAGCTACATGATTTATTCAACGTATTGGATATTTCATTAGATTATGCCTATACCTGTTTATATTTTGATCGCATTATACTCTACTCTACTGCCTACTTCCGAAACCACACAGACTCTAAATGGTGCGCATTGTTTTTCAAACAAATGCAGACAGCAGCCTGACACTTCCTCACTCTCACTATTTAAAAAGCTTTCGTGCTTGATCTTCTTTTATGTGTTCTCACAGGTTCCAATGCATCATTCCTGAAAGGTTTGTTGCTATTTTAAGCAACCTCTAAAATTCAGGTGTACTCTTGGCATAACAAATAAAGGATGTATCTCAAAGCGCAATTAGCAGAACTTTGTTTTTTAAGAGCGATACAATTCATTGCTTGAAACCCCGAATGTTTAGCTTGGAGCTGGCCCGTATTGTTCCTACCTGTTGTAAGACAAAGCTTGTTTTTTCCTTTGAGTGACTGCTAGCTCTATCCACGTCTTTGATGGTGCCAATAAGTATGCTGAGTTGCTGTTAATGCGGGAGAGGGTAGGTGATATTATTTCACCAAGATTGAACGACCTTCCATTTCAGTTTCTCTCTAGAAAGTTAATCATTTTCTTTTGTTAAAACATTTTATTGTTTGAGCTATGAAGTTCTTGAAATAATTCTGCAACCGAAAGCCATCATCTGATTAAAAAAAACAACAACATGAAAACAATACTTTGCTTTCTGTTTTATGCAACAGCATGAACTATAATATGAGTAAGACATCGCTGTACCTACAAAAAATTTGCAGGCCTACTATTTGGAGCAAGTGCCGTTAAGTTGGAATTTGGATAGGTCAATGGACCTGGTTCTGCTCTCACTGTCCTTGTACACCATTTTGCGCCATGTTTCTCTATTGCATTATCAAATGATATACAAAAGCAAGCGAGGATGCACTGCAAAAGATTCTACGGCGTAGCATTGTAAGCTGGAGTCATTACTGTAACAACAATAAATCTTTTTATTTTTACGACCAGGAGCTTTTTGTTACGACCTCGACCAAATGATAGATCTCAGAGGTCCCTTCAAAACGGGCAAAAAAATGTCGGGGCTGAGCCTGGCAGTGCTGGGAGACTCGCCACCAGAGATCCACTGGCATAGTCCATAGTCCAGTATGATCAACAAAAACAGAAACACTCGCGGAATGTGTAGACTATGAACCACAAAAATAAATGAATACTACGACTGAGTTAAACTGATAAATTAAAACCTGCGATCTTGGGGGCTTTGAGTTTCTTAATCGTGTACAATTAAACAACAATTTGTTATCATAAATGTAGTTTGATCTTGAGTTTAAATTCTGCTACTTTGCGGCAGGCCAGTTGATATGAAAGAAAAGTATTAAATTTAAGTACAATGCCAAGCTCTTTTGTGACGTTTTGGTTGTCAGTAACTGAGCACTATAAAAGCTGGGGAGGTAGTTTGTAACTATGATAAATTTTGTTGATCCATTATTATCAGAGAAAAATAGCGACAGACTTAGTCATAAGGAAAAGGTGGAAAATCCGGTGCAAATCAGTGGGCAGTGTGCTATTTTAATTTGCGTCTAGGACTATTAAACTAGTTTACGATAAAATTATGGTCAGCTTTGTCCTCCTTCAGCTGTCCTAAAATGCAACACCCCTAACCTAATGCAATATTGTATACTCTATGAATTGAAACTGCCTGTCTTGTAGCTGCTTTTACATTGCAAGTCGGCATAGAAACTATCTACTATTGAAAATCAAGCCAAGATAACCTTAAGAATAATATAATGGAAAGAGGATATGGGGAATCGATTCATTTGATAATTATGCTAGTTATCCAAAATTACAGTGAATTTACATAACGAATGTGCTTGACATTTAGAATTTTTTTTCTAATCTCAAAAGACAGGAAGAGCAAAAGAGAGAGAGAGAGAGAGAGAGAGAGAGAGAGAGAGAAAGAGAAAGAGAGAGGGAGAGAGAGAGGCATCAGTGTACTTTGAATTTTAAAAGCGAATCCTATCCTTTTTAAAGCACATTTATAAATAGTTAAAAACAATTATTAAAGATTTCAGAATTATGAAACGGCTTAGGGGTGACTTGCCTTGTTTGAGACTTTAAAAAGTGTAACTATAAATAATGGTTCGCTACAGTCTGGAATGGACAAAATCTCACTAAAAGGAAACGCTATCGGGTGTGAATGCCTGAATTTACCTGTCATTGGCAATAGAGAAAGTGACAGCCGCTTTCTTGTTAGATCCACGAAGCAAAACTAAATTTGTTATCTTTTCTCTCTTTTCCTGGAGAATTCAAACCCTCATTTCTAAATTGAAGTACATTCTATTTAACTTAAACCGAGTATAAAACACAAGGGGTGTAGAAGAAACAAACCAAATACAGCCTCGTGACAGGCCACATAATTGATTATTTCTCCTTTTTACTAAATGGCGCTCCTTTGATCGTATAAATTCGATCGTTTTCCTTTTTGCAAATGCTATTTTGAGTTTAACTGCGCCAAGGGTCTTTTCATATCTAAAGATCTTTGGTTGTATTCATTCATGTCTGGTAAACCACATAATGGAAAATGATGATTTTTAAATACTTTTGGCTTCGTCGTGCTAACCCCTTAACCTTTTCCCTTCCGCTTTACCTACTGGCGCAATACCTTTTAACCTAGATCTCTGCGTTCCGATTATCATTGGCTGCAGTATCTCTCTCCCCTCTCTCTCTGTCTGTCTCTCTCTGTCTGTCTGTCTCTCTCTCCCCCTCTCTGTCTGTCTGTCTCTCTCTCCGCCTCTCTGTCTGTCTGTCTGTCTCTCCCCCTCTCTGTCTTAATTCTTATATTTTGCCTTTAAACATTCTCAGCTTCGCCACTCTCCTTTGGTAAACTAGTAATTTGATTCCCTTTCATGCATCAAAGTTAAAACTTACGGAAATAAATCAAATAAAAACCAATTTAAGAATAAAAAGCGAGAAGAAAATCTACATTTTAGGAAGTAAATCCATTTCACTTTGGTTATTTTTTTACAATCTAGATCTGCAGCTTGGCGCTGATTCAAATTTCAAACGTCCAAAAAGAGTTTTCATGAACATCCTCGCTACATCAATACCGTACCTTTTAACATACACCTTAACATATTTTAGATAGTAATTTAGACATTTTTCATAATGGGCACGACAATATTGGCTTGCAAAAAACGAAGTGGAAGATTTTTGTCCAATATTTGTTTTTTCCTTCACTTGAAAAGTATTTTTTTTCATGCTGACCTTGTAATTTTTATTGCCAGTTTTAAGCCTGGACCTAGCTAAATATCTAAAATATCATTATAATAACAGACCGTTTACATAACTTTAAACTCGATTGAATTTACGTTATAGTGATTATATTTTCCAAGTTTTGGGATTCATCCTTCGAGCTCTCCATGCAATATGCTTTTTTCCTTGTAAGTAATTTTGCTATATAACTGGATGATTACTGGCCTACTCAAGAAAAAAAATACCAGTCTCCCTTTTGATTTGAAGTTCTTGTTTTGAATATTAAATACTAAAAAAGATAAATATCACTTATATGTTAGTTTTTAGAAAGCGTAAAAATTATGACAACTCGAAATGCACAATTTAACCATGAAATGAGACAGTTTTTGTACAAAAAGATACGCTTCAGTAATTAAAACACCGTATTAGCGAGACCTTTTACTTTCATTTTCCCCAATGACATATATCAATTCTTTTTTTTTCAAAACCACAATTTGTCTGCTTAAAAAATTAGTTCTTGCTTTCACTTCTGTACAGCGGCTAGCGGGACCTTTAGGCTACTCGCTCGTTAATTAGGTTTGTTATCCCCTCAGGCCGATTGAACGCGAGCTGTGACCAGATATTTTTACAAATCACCCCTAGGCTAGGTATCAGACTCGCTAAGAACCAAACAAGAGAAGAAGAGGCCATTCTAATGATGCAAAATCAGCAGCTGACTCTTTGCGCGGTAAAGCATTCGCACTATGCAATGTGAATACACTGATTTAATAAATCATTGAGGATCTGAATTTTTTTTAAAGTAAACAGTTTTTTTTCTGTTGATGTAGTTCTTTATTGTGAATTATGGTTTTCTTTCTTTTTTTTATAAAAGATTGAAAATATGTCTTTCTTATGAATCGCTTCTTGTCTTATAATCCATACAAAATAAGGCGGATATAACAGTTTTATATTAAAAACGTCTTTCAATGTATCTCGTGGTTTTTTTAATTGAACTGCTGGACACAAACATTATTTAACTGAAAAAAATGCACTATCTTTCAAGCCCGTGAAAGAGACTTTTTTCTAACCGATATGTGTGGCATTAGACCGATCTTTAGGTCTCGTTATATACCTTTGTTTACCAAAACATAATGGTTAGTATAATGATAACGAGGCATTTCTGATAACTTAGCTTTACTAATTCATTTAATTATTATACTGTTGTGATTTTCAAATGGAGAAATTCACCCTATTGTTGATTTTAGACGTCTACGTTATCATTCATACCAACAAGTGTGTTTTTTTTAAGATTTGAAATTAAACATCTACAACTTAAACCCTATAGAGCAAAAAAATTTGGCTTAGAGCTTTGCATATATATGAACTAAGAATGCGTTTTGTCATAATTAAAATCTATTAACAAACTGAACATTTACGGCGAAAGCAACTGATTGTTTTATAGAATATATATCCATGGTTAGTTTTTTTAACGTAGTGCCAATATTTCACAATGTTCTATTGTTTCTTTTCCCTTCTATAATACTCGACCTGTACTTCCTAAACCGGACAAACACAAGTGTTTCCTTTCATGAAAATTGTGCGTTAGTTTTCTTCATGACTGTTTCTATGAAAGCAACTTTTATCTTTATCTTTCAGCCATTTTTCCACTATCAAAAAACTACGCGGTATCTTGAAATCAGAGTAACAAACTGTATTTACTTGTTTTCTCATCCGCCTTTTTACTTTCTAATTAACCAAACCATCTCTCTCTCGCGACTCGCCGCGCTCTGCCTTGAGGCTGAGGACAAACCTGATGAGAAAGCTCACAAAACGAGCTTCTTTTTGCCAAGGAGAACTACATCTATATTTCACCTGAGGCTATTTTGTCATTTCTGAAAAACGACCTGCAACGATATTTGTAACTGGTTTAGCGCCTTGTCAGAGATACTTTATGTCCTCTAAGTTTCATGAACTCTGATATCGCATCAAAGAGATAGCACATGGAAACAGTTACTGACGGTGGCAAGGGTCGGTCACAGGAATCGCCACTCACAGCAGCCGATAAACAATTTACATCCACGGAAATTGTCACTTAAGAGGCGCGATGCCACCACACAATTACACTGGCTTAGAGCTTTAAGCTAAAATTTGTTTTGACTGTTATGTGAACTTCTTCAACGCCACTCTAGAAAATACTTCTGATTTTCACAAGCAAAGGTCTTCTTCTTCTTCTTCTTCTTCTTCTTCTTCTTCTTCTTCTTTTTGTTATTGTTGTTGTTGTTGTTGTTGTTTTTGTTGTTGTTGTTGTTGTTGTTGTTCTTCTTCTTCTTCTTCTTCTTCTTATTATTATTATCATTATTATTATTCCACAATGGTTCTTCTGTTTTAATCTTAAAACCTAGGCTTAGTGTGACATGTTTCCTCCGTTTTAATACACAAACTTAGGCTTAGCTAGTCGTATTTTCTTGTATTTCACTGAAGATGAAAGCCTAGATTTCGTTTAATATTTGGCCGCTGAGTGGGGACATGGCTATCGAGTAAACTGAGGTTCAATGTGTTGATCTCCTTATGTAAAAGCCTGCGCCTCTCTCCTAGAACTCGACATAACGCCATCCTTTAAAATACTAAATTGTAGTGTGAGTTTTTATCTCCTTCCTACTTTAGAATACTTTCGTGCGCCACAATTTTCTCAAATTTATCTGAGTTGCTATTGTTTCAACCTTACAACACATTTCTTTATCTCTTATTTTTTACATAATACTTCATTTTTTGTCATTGCAGATAATGCCATCACAAATTGTGTTCTTAAATGCCACGATAGAGATAAAACATAATAGCAAATGAAATGAACTATATTGCAGATCAGCTTTGCTTTCAGCATGCGATGACTGATGCTTTAGAAGATGCGTGAGAGAAAAAATCTCCGTGCACGACTGCAAGTTCAGGCTCATCAATGACAAATGCAGACTTGCAAAACTGACAGCAAAATGAGGAAATACCATATAAAGCAAATACTAAAAAAAAAGAAAAACAATTTTAAAATATCACTGAAATAAAGAACATTCAACGAAATACCCAAGCATGTCATTTCTTTACCTGCTAAATGTCAAACTGGGACAGGTATAAGATTGGTCCGCAAAATTGCTAAATAGAATTTCTGTCTTTTTCTTTTCCATCTATTTATGGCACATTGTCATAGTCAAGTTGTTGTATTTGTTTTATATTGTTTCTCTTTTCTTCTGTGTTGACGTGTTCGATTAGGTGGTTTCCCCGGTGCATGCAGCATTTAAGAATTTCCCTTTCCTACGGGAATGCTAGGTTTCTTTGGAAGATTGCATTGTTTTGTTTTTGTGCACTATGGTAGTGCTTTCCCAGTATGTCACATGATAGAGTGTAATAATTATTAGTCCATATGTTTAAAGCTTTTTATGTGCTTCTATCAATCTACGAATCTATCTTTCTATCTATACATTTATCTCTCTATCTATCTATCTCTCTATCTATCTATCTCTCTATCTACTCTCTATCTATCTATCTCTCTATCTATCTATCTCTCTATCTATCTACTTAATAGCCTACTTCTTTTTTTTTGTTTTGTCACGACACAGCCGTTTATGCCTTCTCGTCGATTGGCAGCTCTTCAGGCGACTCTTTACTTTCTGTTTCTCTGTAGGGCTCGTCTATGTAACTGTTGCATCGGTTTGCATTTTTTGTAATGCTTAGCAAAACAATCTCTCATATGCATACGCGTCGAGAGGATTTCCCTTCATTTGCCTGGAGTAGACTTCTTTGATGGTCTATAGTGTTTCTCTGATAGATGTATCTATAAATATATTGATCTATCCATCAGTCTATCTATCTATCTACCTATCTATCTATCTACCTATCTATCTATCTATCTATCTAACTATCTTTTTTTTATTCTTTCTAAACATTAATTATACATTCATCCTTCCAAACCTTTTTTATTTTCATTAATGTAACTGTCAAGTCTCCATTTTTCGATAAACATACAAAATACTCTGAGATTTTCTTTGAACAAAGTACTCTTTTTTACCTTTTTAAAGTAAAAACAGCTTCACTAGACAATTCTTTTTAAAGGTTTTCTTCATTGCATGTTCAAAACTGAAAATGATTTACAATACAAAAGCTAAACTTGCAGAATTTGTGATAAATTTTTGCCTGTAAACTATTCCGGTCAATTGTTCTGTTACAGTGGTTATCGAAGTTTAAAAGCATCCTGAAAATAATTGCAGGAGGATAATCATTATCATTCGAGAGTGCATTCATTCGAGTTGAGAAAGAAATTGTTGTTTTGATAGTTATACAAACACAATCGATATATGGTTCACATGAGTAGATTTCTCTTTTTGGAGGTAATACAAAGTACTCTTTTTTTAGCATGGAATACATGTAAAAGGGAACGAAAACAAATTTTTATCTTAGCCAGTCTTCGTTTGAAATGTGTTATTTGAGCGCTGTTCAAACAAAATATATGTCGCATAAAATTAACAGAAAATATCCAACATAAAAAGAACAAACTCGACATACAATTGAAAAACAAAATACTTTCTTGGAGCCAATATAGAAATATATCGAAGGGACTAAAACACAAAAAAAATTTCAAACTGTTCCGTACTGCGATTGTACACCATCTCTTCATACAAATTGACCCCTTTCGTTGAAAAAATGCAGCAAGACGTGACCCAAAAGAGACTTAACATAAAAGTTGTTAAACCTTGAATAGAAAAGAAACCGCCTTAATATGTTTACTTGCGAAATAAGTCTTGAAGACGTAGAAAACCTCAGTGACATAAGCGAACATGTATATACAGGCCAAGAGAAAGTGAGAGAGGGTGGCATTTTTGTGAGATACACAATACACCTGCAAAAAAGCTTTATATTCAGCTACAATCTCACAATCAAGATTTAAACAATCAAGAATACACAGAAGAAAGAGCTATTTTGACGGTGCATAATGTGAGGATTCACAATGTCCCAGTCCTGTGATGTCGAGAGCCGCCTGGACCTTTCTGCTTTTGGGAAGTCTGCGTGGGGTGAAAATTAATAAAGCGATGTTTGAACATGGGGAAAGAGAAAACAGATATCATGGCGAGAGATGTTTTAGTTTGTCAAGCCGGGCAAGCCAGCGAGTAAATTATTTACCTGGCCCTCCGCTGCTTCAGCGAACTGGATGTTGACTCTTTCAACACAAAAAATCCTCCCTTTTGTGTTTGTCTGATAGGCGTGACAGTTCCCAGGATCTGTAGAAAGTGCGGTGGTCCGGTGGATCAAAATTTTACGAATCGAAATGTTATAAAGTAGGGATCGGAATCAATCGACATGCACTGGGTTTTTTTTACGGGGCTAAAAGATTATTCCACGGATTTTTTCAAGGTTCAAATTTTCACCCAAAAAGAAACATAGAAGGCAGTTTTTTTTTAAAATGTTAGAAAATTGTGCAAGGAGCTGAGAAAACGATGGAAGTAACTGTTACTTGTACAGAGTAGGATAAAAGTAGAAATGGCGGATAATCAAATACTCTTTATTATTTGGAGATAATATTATGAAACACATTTGAGGTCCAACATTTCTTGTTGGTGTTTGTAAGTTGGAAATTGTGTAATATATTCCTGTTCTGGATTATCCCTCTAAATGTTCACCAGCGACTTTTGGATGTTTTTTCTAAGCCTTTCACACAGCTTTTGTATCATGAAAATTTCTTGGTAGAAGAAGTATAAGTATTAAGATTTACATTGTATGTAATGCTTTTGGTTTAAGTGAGGTTCTACAAAGTGCATTTTACGTATTTAATTGCGTTGTTGCTGCGCATAAAAACTTACTTATTTTATTTTGGTCAATTTAAATAATATAATCTGTGTTTCTATCTGCCATAATATTCCATCTCCCTCCATTTCTTCCTTTTGCTCCCTCCCTTTCTTGTTATCTATCCCGTTTAAATGGCAGATACTAGACATATTGACGAATTTTTTCAACAGAAAAGCATTGAGTTAAAAAAATACTTATTTACTACTTCAACACAGGAGGAGATATAGATGTTTTTTGTTTTTTTTGCTTCTGAACAAGTTTTCTACAGCGGAGCTAACAAATAGGAAACTATAGAAAATTTACCGAGTGGTAATGGATAGTAAAAAAAAGTAATTTTTGTAATTATTCCATAGGATACAAAAATATCCTGTGCCAGAATTTAATTTAATCAAATTTTTATGAAAGTTTTTACAATAATTAGGTGCATTTTAAATGTGAGAGGAAAACGACATATTGATCTGATAAGTGTTCTTATGAAATATATTGTTTAATTTTTCTTCTATGAAGAACCTGATAAAGAGGATAGCTGCTCAATTCACCTTTGTTTCTATCTGCTTATCTCTATAATATAGATGAGGAAAATTTAACTGCGTCCACTTCATCTCTCTACTTGTTCAAGAGGATATCTTCTTGAGTATTGTTTTATAATCATCATCTAACTATGGTTGAGTGATGAATATTAAACGAGAGTTTTCATGAAATCGACGAACCGTTTGCCTTTTTGTTTCGCTACACAATCACGTTGCCCCTTACTCTTTTTATCTTGGAAATGTTTGTGTATTATCCATCTTTTACTATTCCCATTATAGTTATAATATGACAATTATTATTATGAATACAAGAACCCACAATGTTTGTCTTTTATCATTATACTTGTAAGATTTATCCATTCCACTCTTATTCTTGTATCTGTCTGCCTGTCTGCCTGGAGAAACTATTGAGTAACAAACAAACAGCCGAAAGTAACAAAAAGAGCAGTGACAGTTCTTGTAATGTTTGCGCTGCTTTCTACCACCGGAGCATCGATTTTAATGCATTACAGCCTACATCGATTATTTCACACTGTAACTTTGTTGCTAAACGTAATCACACATCTTAATTTGATAAACATTAAGACAACATCCTTCATACGTTGAAGACGTGAAAACGCCGCAGCAAAAGCTTATCATGTGTTTTGATCCTGTTCTAGGACGACGAGTCAATCTATTTACATTTTAGACAATAAACTTTATTTTTAGATCTAGTTAGTCCAGTAGGACGTCTCATATTGCTTTCCTGTGTCACTTTAAGGGAGTACATAGGCATCCCGATTGTGTAGCTGATAAGAACTTTGTATAGAGAAGGAGAAGCAACGCCAGACAACACATAACAAGGTATCGAAAAGGCCAGCACAAAACCTGTGAAGTATCAGAACCGTTATTGCAGCGATTCAAATTTGGTGCCTAGAATCTTACATAATTATGGTCTGTGATGCTGATAGTATATAATAACAGGATAGTACGCATTGCATGTGCGGAGAAAATAGTATAATGTCTGCTTATTCATAGGAATGAAATATTATTATGTTACAAACAATTTATGTCCTAAGATATCTCACAAGAGTGGTGAAAGCCTAAACTGTGTGTAAATCTTGTACTCTCAGAAATTAGTAGGAGCAAATGTGTCACTCTCAACACAGGTAT